>JAOXYB010074166.1:0-23629 GCA_028565635.1 Phoronis ovalis
TATGCAATTCCTTTCGCTCAAATAACCAATTTAAACAGCGTACAATGATGATTCTTCGAATCGTCGTTGTCTTGTTGAACATGTATCAGGCTATACTTTCATTATTAAAACAATGCATCGTAACCAACCTATATAATGCCAGCCTAGTAGCATCTGAGATTTTGTGATATTAAGGGAAAACAGTGCTTCGTAGTTAAGTGCCCTAAAACAATAAATTTAATAACTGAATATACATAGGATGTATGTCTCGAAATACCACATTTTGCATTACTTATAGTTCGCCACATGTCTAATTACATAATAAAATATTATGTTTTTCAGGTATGTCATAAAGAACTTACATATTTAATCATCAAAAAATTATGTTCTCTGTTCAAAATATTTTTTTTTGTCTACACAGGTACTGGATCTGTCCTAACAGCAGAGGAAAAAGTTGAGATGGACTCAATTATTATGGAAGGAGAAAGGTTAAATACTGGGGCAGTTGCTTGTATAGAGAATATGAAGAATCCAAGTCATGTGGCTCGTCTTGTAATGGAAAAGGTACCCTTTACAAGTAAAGTTTTGACACCATTTGAGTGCTTTTCTGGTTGCACATGAGGAGCTGTTGTCTTTAGCATTCACCTACGTTTTGTATTGCTCTCACTTTATAGAAAATATTGCTGTTTTTTCAATGCAAACTGAATTTGAAAAAAGTAGATATTCTAAAATGGCAGTGTGTCAGAAGAAAAGTTACATTAACTGATTTGTTTGAAGTGCGTAATAGTTCCTGTTACTTAAACTTGTCGAAAATTTACATTTGCCACGTTCTGTAGACTGGTCATGTTTTGCTTGTTGGTGAAGGTGCCAATGAATTTGCTTGCGCACAAGGAATACCAGAAGTATCTCCAGAGTCCCTAGTTACAGATGAAGCCAGACGGCAGTGGGAGGAAATGCAAAAGTTTAAAACTTCAGTCAACACTTTATTCAGTAGCAGGTATGTATTTTGTTTGGGTATGTACATTTTGTTTGTGTAGCACCTATGTGTTATTTGTGTAAATTCAACAAAAAAGTAAGAAGAAATTCAATTTTTCCAGTAACTATTTTGATCTATTTCTTGCATAGTTTTTCTAGGAGTTTTGTATCCAGGACTTACTGTTATAATTTCACATACTTTTTGTTGTGCCACGTAGCTTCTTAAATCAGGCTGGCTTAAGAAAGATATTTTTTGGTTATATTTACACCACTTTGTGGCTA
Source organism: Phoronis ovalis (assembly GCA_028565635.1). Taxonomy (NCBI): domain Eukaryota; kingdom Metazoa; phylum Phoronida; family Phoronidae; genus Phoronis; species Phoronis ovalis. Next base: position 1,237 of record JAOXYB010074166.1, read on the forward strand.
GTAAAAAGGACACCGTCTATCATACTTTTATGATCATGTTTTACTGATTTATTGAGTAAAAGAACATGTTTGATTAACTAGTAAATAATTGAAACTGGCAAATGGACCAAAAATGTGCATTCTGTGTAAATCTGGAATTGGAGATGAAAAGCACTTATAATCTCTTTTAATTATATACACAATGCATTTATTTCCAAATTATCACTGACAGCACCATGAACCCATGGTTAAACTTATTAAGCTAATGCATTTCAGTAATCTGTCTAACATTGCTGCTTTTGTCTGTAATGCTTTTAAATCAGAGAAAAATTTAGCTGTAAATAAAGTTGGTGGCTTTCACCTTCTTGAGAAAATGAGTTAAGAATTTTTATCATTACAGGAATTCGTCAACTTCCCAACTAGGCCATGATACTGTAGGCGTTGTTGTTGTTGATGAGATGGGACACGTAGCTTGCTGCACGTCTACAGGTGGAATTTCTAACAAATTGCCAGGAAGAGTTGGGGACAGTCCTATTATTGGTCAGTCACTGTTACTATTTTGAATTTTATAGAATTGATGATGATAGTATTTATTTGGCCAATATTGCAAGTAGTGTTGCCTTGCAAAACACAAAATCTTAAATTTAATATAACCTTTTAAATATTAAAAAAAATATATTTTCCAAATTTATAAATGTGTAGTATGTTAGTGTTATGTTTCGTTCTTATGAATTGAATATATTTAGCATCCACAAATCAAGTGTTACTCACCTTCTACATAATTTGAGCACATTCTGGATATTGCAGAGGAACACAGAGTTTATAATAAAGCATTTTTGTTAATTTTTGTTATTATTTGACTGTATTTTTTGCTGCTAGTAGGCATTCATTTTCATTGCCGCATACTCCCAAATTTGGAAACTTGGAAGGGCTGAATTATGATTAAAAAGGTAAAGTATGAAATAACCACACCTGTTTGTTTCTTTGATGATTAGATGTTTTATATCTTCATGTTTTTCTTTCCTGATTTTTTTAGGTGCTGGAGCATACTGTGATGACAATATTGGAGCAGTTTCAACCACAGGTCATGGTGAAGCGATAATGAAAATTTGTCTTTCTAGGCATGTTACTGGATTAATGAATGAAGGTAAATTATTGTCCATACCGGTGACCATGTACAAATATAGGAATTGGTATTTTCATTACCGACGCACACAAACTGGTGATGTATTAGCTTGCTTTTATTTAACCAACTTTTTAATTGCACTAGTATTGCTGTGCTACAGATTTGCAACCCAAACATTTCCAGCACCAACATTTTGAGAATGAATTGTGCAAGCATGCTGAGAACTACATCATTGTTCATTCATAAAATGCTGCATCCTGGGAATGTTTCACAACCAGTGGCTCCACCAAATGTAAATAATCTATTGCACTATAATATAGAGTTTTGTTCAAATATTATAGGCAACTACTATATGGTAAAAATTATATTGGTTATGGAGTCAGATACTTTTTAGTGGTGGGCTATGTGTCATTGTCGTCGTCTGTAACACTTTCTTTGTTGCGATAGCAGCTTCAGTTTTTATCATGTCGGTACAGGGTATAACTACATGTCAAAGTGCAGGTTACTTATAATTTTGACCTTGATTACTTCCAATATGGCTGCAAGTGTTTGTTCCCAAGAGGGCATGTCACGTTGTGCCAGTTGGAAAGGCCACACTTTTAATCCTATTCAAGAATGGATTATTTGCAGGTCATCACAGACATAAATATTCCCAATATTTTATGTTGTTCATTGCAGGAGTGTTTGGGTTCTTGACCTGTGGTGCCACCAAGTGAATACAAATTGTCTATTCAAAGTTGATATTGCAGAAAAAGGTTAATATTCTGATCAACTGCTGTATCCAAAGACTTGATTATGATTTTGTCAGTTTGTTCTGCTTTCAGGCTTCTCAGCTCAACTTGCTGCTGAAATGGCATTAAAATTCATGTATGATAAAGTCCAAGGTTGTGGAGGCTGTATAGTTGTGGACAAGAGAGGAAACATTGGTTTAGATTTCACAACAGAAAAAATGGCATGGGCAGCCATAAAAGGAGATGGAGAATTAAAATATGGTCTCAATCCTCATGAAGGTTACATGTCTTTGCTTGAAACTAGTGAGGTTTGTAAATTTGTTTTCTTTTCCCAAAATAATAGCATAAATGATTTTCTGTAATTTATATATTTCCCAAATAATACGAATTGAAGTAAATTTTTTTATATTGGATCATGTAGATCAGATCTCTCCTTGCCTGTTGTATCTCTTCTATAGAATCTTCGATCTTGTTTTCTCACTCAAGTGTGTATGTGTGTGTGTGTGTGCGTGTGTGTGTGTGTGTGTGTGTGTGTGTGTGTGTGTGTGTGTGTGTGTGTGTAGAAGGCGTGATGTGTTGTGGTGTGGTGTGGTGTGGTGTGTTGCGGTATGTGGTGTGTGTGTGTGTGTGTGTGTATTAGGTAAAAAAAGTTCAAGAAATCCAGTTTTCTCTCAAACACATTTTAATTCCTGTATGTACAGAACACAGTGCCAAAGGGTCTTAGTATGTCAAATTCAAAACCAAAGCCAACCATTGTTGTTCATGGTGGTGCAGGATTTGGTATTTTTCCTGATGACTACAACAGATGTCATCGTAATGGGCTAAAGCAGAGTGCCAAAGATGGCTATAGCATACTTAAAAATGGTGGATGTGCATTAGATGCTGTAATGGCTGCTGTTTCTTTTATGGAGAAAGATCCCTATTTCAATGCTGGTAAATTATTATGTGTTAACAGATATTTTTGTAAAATAGTGATCCAGAATTTGTTTTGGGAAAATATTGTCCAAAAAAATTATTGGAACTAAATATTTATCTTATTATCACTTCTTTGGAACTGACAGCACATACAAGAAAAGCTTATATCTTTTTGTTCTGTAGTTGAAAAAATCTTTTATTGAAACTGAATGTATAGTCTATAAAAAGTAAGAGTTATCATAGTCCCAGGCAAAAATTATGTTTTTATGATTTCTTTCTGCAGGAGTTGGCTCCAAGCTAACAAGAGCTGGTCACATTGAAATGGATGCTCTGGTAATCGATGGAAAAACTAACAAAGCAGGAGCAGTTGCTTGTGTAAAAAACATAATGCATCCAGTTAAACTTGCTAGAGATGTCATGGATAAGGTAGGCACGTTGGTTTGACTTTTATTCTCCTTTAAAGTACACTTGTAGCTCTGTGATTGTGGTTTTGGTTGATCAGGCATTGAAAGCTTAAGGTAGACATTTGTTTGAATACTGCTGTTCTTGGGTATTCCAATAGGCCCGTTCCAGCTTGGGAGTTGCTATAATTTTTCAATTTTAATTATAATTGTATCATTTTGGTTGTGCTTTAAGGATAGTTGCGTAGAGAGATTGCTCAAAGGGGGTTGATTCATTCCTCAGATCCCTGCTTGTCACCTCCCCTGGACAATATATTTAAGTAAACATGCATTTGTAAAGATCTCTTTTGTCTTAGACAGATCATGTACTGTTGGTGGGAAGAGGTGCCAATAGTTTTGCCAGTCAACTTAATTATGGTTATGTAGATGAAAAAGATCTAGTGACTGAACGGAGTGGCAAACAGTGGGAAAAACGAATATGTCATAAAGACTCAATTTTTAACATCGAAGACAGGTACTATTGTTCTACTTTTAAACTAAAAGAAGGTACAGCATTTTAAAAGTTCTGGCTCAAAGGATCTTTCATGATCTTGGGCTGGCATTCGTGAAAAGCTGCTACAGTATGTTATTCATTCGGTTCAGTTAAGGACTGAAATGTTTTCTATATCCTAAACGTGTATAGGTAAAATAAAATAAAATATTAAAATGTTTCCATTTTCTGCATTTAAGCATTTGAAAGTGACACTGATGACCAATAAATTGACCCAAAAGTATGTATGTGCTTTGTTGTCCTTGCAAATATGATTTATCCTATGAATTTATTGCTTAATTTTACAAAACTGAGTGAAAAAAAGGATATTGTTTATTTACTTATTTTAAAAGGGTGACGTGCAATTCTGGAGATGGTGAACATGACACTGTTGGTGCTGTTGCTTTAGATTGTCATGGTAACCTGGCTGTAGCTATTTCCACAGGTGGCATTACTGGCAAACTACCAGGACGTGTAGGGGACTCCCCTCTCATAGGTAAGAGAAATATGTATTTAATTTGGTTAAAATGTTCTATATTGTATGCATTCCTACAAGAATATAACTCTTGAGTGTATTGCTGATGAAAAACATTTCAAACTATAAGCATTTGCAAAAAAATTTTATGTTCAATGTTGACACAAAACGAGACTGTAATAATACCCTTTCTAGTTAGAGTTGCAAGTACACTTTTATTCTTAAAACATTTCTCTAAACATATTATTGTCAAAATTAGAAACTACAAATTAGAAAGTGTTTGATTGGAATATTAATGAGAACATTAGCGTCGATGCATTACTACATTTTTCAGTTTTGATGTGTCAATATGAGGCTGCAATAGCATCACGCTTTTTTGTTTTACTTAGTTAGTCATGACAAAATTTAAGCATAAAATCAGCTGGTAGATATTATTTTGCAAAGCAGATCTTTTGAGTACTTTGAGAACTACTGCCCATGATAAATTTAAAACTAATCCAGAACTTTTCTATCTGTCGATAAAAATATTTGAATGTGACAGTTATATCAACAACAGACATAGTCAAATATTTTTAAAATGATTGTTTTGTATATTTCAACTTTGGTTTAGGTGCAGGCGCTTATTGTGATAATGACATTGGAGCTGTCACAACCACAGGACATGGAGAGAGTATAGCTAAAGTATGTTTAGCTAAACATGTTATTGAGCTCATGGGAAAAGGTATGAATTTTGTAATGTACTAAAATAATAGAGGTCAACATTTGCTAAACAAATTATTACACATATTGGAATACCTAGATGGCTATGCTGCCTACCTCTACTGAAAATTCATAAGACATGAAGACTATGTTGTCAAATGAAAACAGTTATAACTACATGTCATTTATGTATTTAAGGCTAATTTATCTTAAAACATGTTCAGTATTGTCATCTTTCTACTTGATATTTGTTTATAACAGTATAGCCAAGCAGTCTCTTTCTAATTCTGTATACCTACAGTAAACTAAAACAAAATGTTAGTATCAATCCAGTATAGTGTGAGATCATGTCACTTTCTGTGTCTCCTACAACTTGTAGGAATAACACCAAAGACAGCTGGTAGTCAGGTCCTTAATCTTATGACCTCACGATTAAATGTGGAGCTGGAATTATCATTCTTAATGTTTCTGGTGATGTGGCCATTTGCAACAATACGCAGATCATGAGCTGAGCTTGTATTAAGGATAGTCAGATGAAATCAGGAAACGTAGATGATGAGTGTACTGAAGTTTGGGATAAGCAAGTTGAAGTGTTAATGTCCTTACTTTCTTAGTTAATAACCTCAAGCCCACAAGCACTTCAAGCAGTAAATTAACCAAATCTCTCCCTAGTTACAAAATCCATTTCTGGTGATCTTTGGCTATAGCCTCTGCTATTCCACATGTAAATCTGTTTCTGCTATATTACTAAATGTTTTCTTGCAGACTCTGACAAACCTCTCTTTTCTTTTGAGCTTTCACAACATAACTATCTGGTTGATATCATTTTGTTCCTGAACACATGACCAACTCATCTTCTTCTTTTGGGCAGAATGGTGTTCATGTTGCCTTGTTCACTTGTAATGACATTCTTGTGATGGGAGTTAGATTTCCAATTATATTCCAATATTTCAGAACAACTAACTTAAGATGAAATATTCATGAATCAATACAGACTGATCTTTCTAAATAAAATGCATTGCACCCCCCATCTGTGATAACAAACCAAAATACAAGTGAGGCATGCATATTTTGAAAATAATGTTATTGATCTAATTTATTTTATAGGTAAATTGATTGGACAGGCTTGTGAAGAAACACTGAAAGGTATGAAAGAAAGACTAGGTATACAGGATATGTTGTTCGATTATGGTGCAGGGATTATAGCAGTTAGTAAGAATGGCGAGCTTTATTGCAGCACAAACACTGGGAGGTTAGGATATGCGTGGATAAAAGATGGTGTAATGCATTCAGGACTTATCCCCTCAGAAGATAATATTGACAGAATATTATAATGGATATTTGTGCGAGTTAGACTGTGACGATCTTGTGTCTATTTTCTTTTTGGGTTGGATTAGAAGAAGCGTGAAATTACAGTGAATACGTTTTACATACAACCCCCTTTATATTTGAATGTATTACAAGATTGAAATTTAAGAACAATGAAATATATATAGATTGTTCATGATTAGATCCTTCTTCTTGCTATTGTACCAATTTTCCTCCCTATTGGAATGTTAATTTAATGTGATATTGCCAGTTGAATCTTGACGCAAAGTTGATACATGTTCGTAGTATCGTTCAAAAAAACAATGTTGTCCAATTGTCCTGTCTTCACTTTTTCCTAATACTTGTAAAGAACTCATACATTGTGGTAGTTGCAGTTTACTGATATATACAGGTTTCACTTGCCTTGACTATGAATTCATAAATTTATAAAGTTATCAGCTTTCTCATCATAATGGAGTTCTATGATGTGTTTAACCATGACAATCCTGAGTCCAAATACATTTGCAGGGTTCACATATTATATTGCTTCTGTTGTGTTCAATGGTCTAGCTGGATGTGCTTTGATTTTACTTTACTCAGGCTATTTATCCTGCTTTAAGACTGTTATGTAATAGAGTACTGACATTATGAATAGTAAAGTCATATGCAAATTTTAAGAATATACCTCATGGCTTTGAGGGTTTGAATAATAATGATCCCAACATATTTGCATCTGTATCATTGAACTCAAATTTGTTCACATGATATTCTAATATATAACATAGACATTTCCTATAATGTTGGTATATCCAGTGAATAGTCAGATGTAATGAAACTCTATCAGGTGTCCTCAGAAAAATATAAACAGACATGGTGTTGGTAGATCCTCTTTTCAGAATTTTGTTTTAAGGAATTTATTAACAATTGTTTACTTGGTTTTGTAATTTTTGATTTTTGAATAAGTATTGTTAAAAGTTAATACTTACTTTTATGTTTACAGAGCTAGTAATAAATGTCTTACAAAAAACAGTATTAAACAATGTAACCAAATAATGAAATTGTTTGAAATGTTTGTAATAATTATACTTCTGATTTTCACGTGTTTTGTTTTTTTACCAATTTTGATAAGGGCTACCAGAGTTGGTGTTATATTTTCTCAACTGTTTAAAGTTTACTTCTTCAAAAAATGTTTGTTTAATATACAGGGCTTGACACCTGCTGAAAATAAGTAGTAGTGTGGGCTAGCTGTGTTCCAAATCAAGTGGCCCCATTTAATTTCTGGGAGCCCAGTATTTTTTGTGCGAGCGCCCAAAGCACTTTTCAAAGCGAAAGTTCGCTTGTAAAAAAAATTGACAAGCAAAAAAAACACGATACCGACGACCGGAAGCATCTTTTTGTGTTTGGATGTTAAAAATAGTTCACAGGGAGACCTCCCGGTGCCAGTAGGTGGCCCGTCAGTCCAACAGCCGCTGCAGTTCGTGTGGCCTGAACAACATTTTAGTGACCTGGGACCAGCGTAGATGTTGAGCCCTGATATATGAACTATTTAAAATTATGTGTGTTTCATATGTGTTTTATTATTTTAGTTGTAAATTTAATAGAAAAATAGTTGACCTTGTTGGAATATTTGTTTTATTCGAATGAATTTTAGTATTCTCAACATATAATCTTAATACCGGTTAATGAATTAATGCCGATTGTGTTCAGCGACTGAATTCCCACTAGAGGGCAACACTTCCTTATATAGCAAATGTGATCACCAGATGTCGCTGACAACAGGTTATAAAACAATTAAAATAATCTGATGTATTGTATTTTGGTGCTTTAAAACGAAAATTAATAAATTAGCATTTAAAATGTTTTTATTTTTAAAAGATTATCTGTTATCTGACAAATTTGTTAAAAACATGCTACATCCTAGACTGATTTCCTCCTTCTTTATATCTCGTTACATTTCGGTCATTTCCGGCGTCATTTTTTCGCGCTATTTTTAAGATTCAGTATGGCGCCAGTTGATGATCAACAGCAAAGTGAAGGTAAATATTTATTGATATTGTCTTCATATGGTTATCGATTTTTTTGGTAGATCACCAAATTAACTCTTTGATGCTTGACTAACGATATTCGCTCAAATGTTCCTAACAAATAACATTTGTTTCAAAAGAATTGTCATATCAATTTCGGTTTGATTGGACTGACTCTGTAAGTGTAACTGTAAGTCACTAAGTGTGAAACTGAAGTGAATGATATTAAATAATCATTGTTGTATACATTTATAAGTTATTCAGTATGCCTCATTTGCTGCCTGTCCGCTGAGATGACAGGTGACAGTGTTTGCGTGTTTGCTGACTTTCTATTCATCTTGACTTTCTCTATCATGCAGATTATTCACTTGCTAAAAATCGTTCTAAAAGGAATAGAGTTGATAAAACTGGTCGCTTTGCCGCTCTTGAAAAATTTAAAAAAGCCAAACAAGCAGGTGAAAAAGTCAAATTTGAGGTAAGCAGATGATATGAAAGAGTTATTTTGCCATGTGTTAATTTCTGCGCTTCATGAAGTTTTGTTCTACAGAAACTTCACTTTTTGGTAAAACTAAAAGTAATTATTACAACTTTGCTTGTATACATTTCCTTTGTTCACAAAGCACAAATGACATATTAATACTGCTTTAATAATACATATTTATACATTATTATGTACATGCTGGGACTAATGTACGGAATCTTAATTCAAGTAACTTGATTTTTAAGATCTAGATTTGTCTTTATTAATTAACACCTGACATTAATTTCCATTGTGTGTATTGTATTCCATTCTTGTATATAATAAACAAAAGCTATCTATTAAAAGTAGCACTACATAATTATGTTTTAATAGGAGAAAGAAGATTTGGTTTATGATGTAGTTGATGAAGATCAATATTCAGAAATCGTACGTAAGAGACAGGAAGATGATTGGATTGTTGATGATGGTATGCTATCTCAGTGTAATCTCCACTGTTAAACAGCACCCTCTGTTCCAATAGTTAGTTTGCACTGATGTAACAGTTCCCTCTGATTCTTTTCTGTCCCCTTGTTTAGGCCTCAACTATGACCATGTAACGATGTAATAGTGAGTCTTACAGTACTGGAGTGTGATGTAACCCTACATGCCTACAATTAAAAATCCGTCTGTTCCTGAATTTCTAAATAAACATAACTAGCTGGAGATAATACTTTTTCACATCGTACTAGTCTTTGGTTAGAACTAGTTTAAGTGACTTGTATAATTACAAACCGTAACTGACTAGGTTAATACTTTGATCAGAAAAAATATTTTCCATCAAGTTTTAATTATCTGAAAGCAATACCCATAGAAGTATGTGAGCTCACCTCGAGGTTTCACCTGTTTCATATTAATGTACTGATGATATCACATGCAAACCAACTAAGTTAGTTTTTAGCCTCAAATATTGCTGGATAACGATGTAATAGTGTACTAGTGATGTCACATGCAAACCAAGGAAAAGAAATTATGTGGGGAAGGCGTGTTTTAAAATTAAAATAACACTTTCTTGAACAGTCCTAAATGCCTAATTATTTTTAGAATTCTGAAATTTAAAATTTTTCGTATTGTGAGTGCATTTGTTGTAGATGGAGCAGGTTACGTTGAAGATGGTAGAGAAATATTTGACGATGATTTGGAAGATGCACCTGTTGCAGCTACTAAAGGTAATATTCCATATCGTTTTTCCTTTTTCATGTGTATTTCTTCTTTGGACAGACTCTTGTAATGTTTCCTGCTGTGCTTGTAAAAATAATAACCAAAAAATTGTTTGCAGTACAGTATAAAGAAATTCTTTTAGCAAGCTAATCTTAAGTATTTCCTCATGATTCTAGGTCCAGGAAACAAGTATAAGAAACGAGGAGAAAGGAAAAACCCTAATATTATCAATCCAAATGTCAAACCCAAGGACATCAAATCCATGTTTGCGGCTGCTGCTGTCAAAAGAAAAGTTGAGGTCAGAGACTTGCTAGTAGTTCTGCTTTCTACATACTTATAATAAGTAAAGAATTCAAACTTATTTAAAAATTGTTTTAAAAATTATCTTTTTTACTTTCTAAAATATTGATTCCACATAGATTGTAATACAGAATACCTTACTTTCCAAACAATTGCTTTAAATATCGACTATCATGAAAATTTGGAAATTGTTGTCAAATTTTTAAGAAAAAAAAGCTGTACTAAATGGTTGGTAGCTTATTACATTTGCAGGTCAATTTTAAGAAATACTGTGAGAGCTGGAGATATAAGATATTAAACCAGGTTGGTTTAATAGTAATGTTTTTCCATTTATAGAAGGATGTATCGTTGGCTGATGATGATGTTCTAGGTGACATCATGGCAGAACTTCACCAGAAATCGTCATCAGGGACAATCAAACCGGCACCTGTAAATATAACAAGGAAAAACACTCCTTCCGGAAGTGGGTATGTATGCTCTTATAGAAAACTTATTACTATAAAGTAGGCAAAAATGCAAACTTCTAAGATCATACATTTGTATCAGCTTGTAGTTCAAATATTGCTTAAAAAATTATTAAATGGAAAGGAACAATATTTGACTTTTCTCTTGCTATTCGACAGCAGTTACTTGGTATAACCTGTGTTGATTTTATGGTTTAGTTTTGATTTCAAAAAATGTGTGCTATCTGTCTTTGGAAGAAAGTAAAAGGTACAGAATTCATAGCTGCACTTCATGAATTTTTGAAAGCAGGAATATCCAAAGTGGATGAGTTCAGTAAGGCTTTTTATAACAGGAAGGTTAAGATTATCACATACATTTGTCAGACAAAACATTTGAATAGATGTCTATAGGCAACATTTGCCCAAGTTCAAAAAGAAAATTATCAGTATTAAGTATTATTGATTTGATGTACGATACGTTATATGTTGCTGAAACTATGTTTTAAAACCTGATTATTGTTAGCACGTGTAAAATTGCAATTTGTACGCAATGATGAATGAGCACAGAGTAAATTAGGCATCACTTATACAAGCATACTGACCATTTTCTGTTTGAAATCAGACAAATGTTAGCAGATATGTGCTACTTATCCAAAAAATTTACTTGTTACATGTATGTGAAATTCTTATTCTCACTAACATCTGGTGCAATTTAACTAATTTTAAATCACAAACAATTCTTTGTAGATTCACTTCATTGAAAAAAGCGTATAACAATCCCTTTGCCTCAAAAACGACACCAACCAGAACACCAGATGCTAAACCCTTACAACCACGTAACATGACTAATAACATGTCGTCACCAGTTCTCCCGAAGTCTAAGAAACCCGCACCAAAACCGGCTGTGAAAGAGGAACCAATTGAACAGGAAGATTCTTCTAATATCGAGGAGTTTGATTCAGAAATGATGGAAACAAATGTGAAGACAGAAGGTTGGTTAATCAGTATACTTGACACTGAAGTTTCTGTTATTATGGATATAAGCTTAATTAAAAAAGAGATAGGAAATTTGTTAATATATCAGAATTGAAATTCCTCTTCAGCTTCAAATTGATTTGATGTATAACAGTCGCGAGAAGAATAAGTCCCACCCCTGGTTATTGTTGGCTTCTATTCATTTTCTTCTGGAAATCACTAAATAATGCTTCCTGCCAAATGGTGTAGCAGTAAGTTGCTCAAATAAAGTTTTGGGGTTTTGTGGTTGTTTAGAGGAAAGTTTATTTCTATTTTAATTTTTCATATATTTAAATTAAAAATTGTTGAATTCTTTAATATTCAGCAGATGACTTTGGTGATATCAGTGATGTAAAGTTTGATGATGACTTTGATGAAGAGTGTAATGCAGAAACCAAAACTAGCAAACCTATTAAAAAAGAAGAGATAAAAGTTGAGCCACCAATAGTGTAAGTATAGTTTTACTGGAGCAATGTAGTTATTAAATATATTTCTTTTATCTTTTTTTGCACCATATTTTGAAATGTGTAGACTTCTAGTAGTAGTAAAAACAGAGTCACCTCTTGTAAGTGTTTTATTTGGTATAGTTGTACTGTTACCAGGTGTTTCTGTTAATGGTAGATAAAGGAAAAAGGTACCACGCACAAATACCTATGTAGACAACATTACTATAACAAACAGACAGATAATAACATTACATACAACCTGGGTGTAATAAATTCTGAAATGCTGTACAAAATTGTGAAATCCATAATCGTAGCTTGTGTTCCAATCTCTTTCAATAGATCAGAAGATTTCCTTTCTGGTTGGTACTCTGTTGAAAGTTCACAAGAGGAAACATTGCCTGTTAGCTTTAATGTTGATTCATCGAGCTTACCAATTATAACCAATGAAAATGATGAGCAGGTTTTACGAATGTTCTGGCTAGATGCTTATGAGGATACAAACCGAGATAAACCACAAGGAACTGTTTTCTTATTTGGTAAAGTTTGGGTTGAGTCAGCCAAAACTCACGTAAGCTGCTGTGTGGAAGTCCAGAATATTGAGAGATGCATGTTTATACTGCCTAGAGAAAAGGTAAATATACATTTATAAATGAAAATTCCATTAAAAGTATTGGGGGGGGGGGGTGCTGTTGCTAGTTGTAATTATGGAGTAAATTGATTGTAAAGTATCAATTATAGATAGAAAAGTTTGTGTTATTAAGTGACGTAATTTTTAATTATGAGAGAAGCAGGTAAAACTAGATATGGGGAAATCTAACAATTTTCAGATCTCAATTTACCTGATAATTTTTCAAGGAAAGGTCCGTAACGCAACATTTCATTTCTACCATGTTGATTTTCTCTACTGGTAATTTCTTTAAGCTTTTTATACTTTAAAATCTTTTAACACGTTTGTAATAGCAAGTTCCTTATGAAAATCAATTTCGGACTTGGCATAATGAACTTAGATATCTTTATTCATTAGGTTTGAATGAAACAATAATACTTTACGTTTTGGTATATTTCATATTCAGTGACTTTTTTTCCATTCCCCCTCACTGTGAACGTTTTGTACATCATTGTCACTTTATCTTAAACAACAAATGTGGACAAGAATGTATGTTATGATATTCTTGATTTCCAGAAGTTTGATCACCAGACTGGTGAGGAATCAGGTGGTGAAGTCAGTTTTATGGATGTTTATCAAGAAATACAGAAACTGTGCTCTGACAGAAAAATCAATAACACAAGAATTAAAAAATCCAAAAAATTATATGTGTTTGAAAAGACTGAAGTTCCTGTGGAATCCGATTACTTGGAATTAAGATACAATGTAAGTGCTTGATCCTATAATTATCATTTTACTGTTCATAGTTGACATTGTCATGAACATATAATATATCCATTGAAATTTCAAACAGAGACAAGGCCACACTTAAAACTAGGCGTGTGATTTTGTGGCAGCAGCATGTGGGGAGTGCTGTAGGTGTACATAGGGACATCTTAAATTTGATTTATCAAACTTTGTAGTTGGATTGATTTATGTGCCACCAATACCAGCATTTTTGTGCCTAGTTTTAAACTAGGCCACCTTCATGTATTAAACCCAATCTTAAATTTTATTTCATTTTTAGGCTAAGTACCCTGCCCTCAAGGACAGTAAAGGAGAAACGTTCAGCCACATATTTGGATCAAACAGAAGCTGGTAAGTGATCATTTTAAGATTTTTTAAAAGTAAGCAATGTGTCTTTACTGAAATGTATATCGTCTGGTTACTAGTGACAGCTAGCAGGCCCAAACCCAATTGGATCATTTGCTATACCATTACTTAACATATCCCTTACGAAGTACTGTACTGAACACAAAGGTAGTACCTTTATTAAGCTTTTAATGAAGTAGTTAATGGTAGTATGATATTTGCTTTTAATGTTTTGTACGATATGTATTTCTGAAATTTATTTTTAAGCTTGGAAGGATTCATCCTAGAAAGGAAGTTGAAAGGCCCTAGCTGGATTGACATTAAGTTTCCACGTATGTTAAGGATAAATTTTGTAACATTTCTAGTATTTTCTCACCTTTTTTTGTGTTTCTAATTCAAGAGAATTTCACAGATTATAAGTAAAATAATACTTACACTTCCATATACAAATACACTAAGAAAGAAGGACACTTGTCAATTTATATCTTCAACTTTAGAAAACCTGTAACCAGCAGAATGCATGTTCATTTGATGCCCTTTCTATTATGACAGTGAAATGCTATTAAGAAATAAATTCAGTCTAAAACTGAACCTTGCTTTAACTTTTGGAAAGTATTTTGTTTTATCACAGTGCTCATCAGTCCTTTTTGTAAATGGCAGGTCACCTGATCATAATTAAATTTATATTTAAGTAACTGTAATTTCTAATTTCAGAAAAACAGCCACATCCTAAAAGTTGGTGCAAACTTGAGGCTGTCGTATCTGATGCTTGTAATATAACAGTGTTAAAGGACGGCCCTTCGCCACCCCCATTGATAACACTAGCTCTGAGTATGAAAACGTTGCCTAATCCAAGGACACATCAAAACGAGGTCAGTTGAAATGACAAGTAGGAAAATCTCAAATTTATCTGATACTCAAAATGATTCAATTTTTAATAAAAAATTTTGTTCAGATTTGCTGCAAGATATATGTACTTGTACTGACTACTGTTTCAGATTATTACTGTAGCTGGTTTAGTTCATCAAGGCTTTCACATGGATAAACCTGCCCCCAAACCACCATTCCAGACACATTTCTCAGCCATTAATAAAGCCAGTGACACAATTTATCCATTTGATTTTGTAAACAGGGCCAGTAAAGAAGTAAGTTGTGTTAAATCATTTTTACATATTTTTATGCCAAATTTCTGCTGTATAAATCAACTTTTATTATTGAAAGGTATTAGGAAAAATTATGCTCAATAATTGCATTGCAGATTGCAAATTTATTTTTTCGTAGTGCCATATTTGCTTATAGAAAATAATCCAACAATTAGCTGGCTTATACTATTTCCCTCCTGTACTTCATGTATGTACACTATTCCAGCAAAGAGACTGGAGTGAAGTAAAAATGTCAAACACCAGTTAAAAACATTTCTGAAGGATAATCCATTTCTAAAAGTAGTTTCGTAAGGATAAAAAACAATTTATTGTTCTCTATACTGGTATGTGTGCATTTCCAGGGCAAAGGAATGAAATTAGAAGTAATGCATGGTGAAAGAGCTATTTTGGGTTGGTTAATGGCTAAAATTCAATCCATCGACCCAGATGTCATCATTGTAAGTAACGAATCATATACATCTTAGGTCTGTATACAAATGTGTGGAACATGTTCTTGTCCAAATGTTCCATACATTCTCCGTCATGTTACAGATGTACTAAAATCATTGTTATGTGCATGTAACCTTTATCCTATTTATCTTACATTAACGCTTCTTTGGTATTTAAATGAATGATGGTTATTCCATTAACAACAACAACAGGTAATTTGTTTACTAATCCTCCAACATCCACTTCCTCATTCAGAGTGGAGTTGCTATTTTATTTTTTCCAGAGTCATAATATTTAATTTTCTTCCAGGGTCATGATATTTATGATTTTGACTTGGAGGTTCTGATGAACAGGATTTCAGCTCTTAAAGTTCCAAACTGGTCTAGAATTGGACGACTGAAAAGACAGATTATGCCAAAAGTGTCTGTAAGCATGTTTTTTTTTAAAGAAAATTTAAAACTTTGTTTGTGTTAAGCTATGTTGATGCAAGTTCACTTATTTGTAGCAAAATTTAATGAATGGATGTAACTACTGTCCATGTTCCTTATCTGACTGTTTTAAATACTCTGTTATATCTTACCTTAATTACATGTAGTCAAAATAATAAAGGTGTGTAAAATTTTACATTGAGACTTTTTCTTTCATCTTTCAGAAATTTGCCTGCTCTGGGCGAATTATAAGTGATATTAAAATTTCTGCAAAAGAATTGATGCGTTGTAAGAGTTATGATTTACAAGAACTTACCAAGCACATCTTAAAGCAAGAAAGAACAGACTTAGATAATGATTATATTAGAGAAATGTTTGGGTAAGCAATCAATTTGGTGTAAACTTATTACTGCCATAATTATTGTACAGAAGGTGAATTTGGACTTGAATACAAATATTGAATATCTGTTATTTAATGTCATTGTGCATTTTTTTCATGTCGTGTAAAAATGTTGCATTTTGTATGTAATATACTTCAGCTAGACTTGTGTGGGGTTTTGTTAAGATAAGAATATTTTTTTTCACAAAATTATCTCATCCTAGGAGTCGGGTATGTATGGTGTTGTTCTACAAAGAGCTCTTTTTCTGTGTAATCCATGATTACTGCATATTTCAGTTTTTGTGTGTCCTCTGTAATCCTACAGTTAAGGAACTCGTGTCCCTTCCACTTAAATTTTCATTTTGATTTACACTATAGTTCTCACGAATGTATATTACTGTCATACATATTTGAGTTCTGTCAAAATGTAATGCACTTTTATTGGTCATGTTTTTACTAAATACACATGGCTTGTTATATTATGTTTCTTGATTAGATATTTGCAAGGTTCATTTATTAATGTTCAGTCACATTGTCCAAAAACAATTTAGTTTCTTGTATCCAGTCACAATTAAGCCATGAAAAAACATGTTTAACGGGTGTGACCGCTTCAAATTTTTGTGTTTTCACTTTTATTTATTTTTACTTACATTTGTTCACTTTGTGCAGAAATACCAACCAGCTGCTGAAACTAGTCGAACGAACTCTGATGGATAGTGAATATGTTTTGAAGATATTATGTGAATTAAATGTTCTGCCACTTGCCTTGCAAATTACAAACATTTGTGGAAACACTATGGTGAGTATGATTACAAATCTTGTGATTTGCATTTTTAGTAGGAAATTAAATAAAATTATGGAACTTTGGACACAATTATCTGTGCGGTATAAATTCTACAGGTGTGTGAATCATGATAAATGTATGTAATAAAAAAACTTTTTAGCTCATGTGGCTGGGCAATTGTAAAAAATCAAGGTCAAAGTTAAATGTGCATTTGAAATGAAGGTAAGGTGATTTTTATATAATTCTCTGTAGATTGTAATATCTGAATTACAAGTTTAACTAACTTTGAATTTATTTCGTTTTTCTTCTTTTTCCAGGCTCGTACTCTGATGGGTGGCCGATCAGAAAGGAATGAATATTTATTACTGCATGCTTTTCATGAAAAGAATTTTATTGTACCTGACAAAACCTATGGAAAGAAACAGGTTGCACAGGTGAGCATCCTTATTTGAGTGTAAAAAAAATTAAAGACTACGGACAGCTTAATAAATGTGCTGTCAGAATGGTGATAGTTGAAATTATGTGTATTTTGAATATATTTATTAAAGTACCCAGCCTTTTGGAACAGTTAAATTTGCACATGAAGAAATGTATATTAATTTTTAAGATTACAAATTATAAGGTACAAAAAGACTACAGCTTATAGACTGTGCTCTCTTGTATAAAAGTTTACTTAGCCTTTGTTGATCCAATTCAGCTGACTTCACACAGCATTATTGGCAAGTTGTGTTTTGGCAGATTCAGTGACAATTCCTATAAGTTATCAGTTGTTTCAGACACATGGAGATGATGAAGAAGGTGGCCATAATGTTTCTACCAGAAAGCAAGGGCGTAAAAAACCAGCATATGCTGGTGGTCTGGTGCTGGATCCTAAGAAAGGTAACAGCCCTGCACGTTTTGTCAAAGTACATTATTGCTTTCACTTGTGACCTGAGGTTATTTGAGCAGTTCTCTTCTTTTTTGATAAGATAAGTTTATTAGTTGCCTTTGCATATCTTCCATGACTCGTGTTAAGAGTTGGTTTCAAAAGGGCTTGATCAGCCTGATATCAAATGGTGTCATTGTTCATATATGTCATCAGATATGAGATAATATCTAAATTTCGCTCAAAATATTGAATATTTTACCTAATCATGCTATGTACACCAAGTATTTGTATATGCAATTTGTCTGTTTCAATGAATGTTGCTTTTTCGGTTTACAGGATTTTATGACAAATACATACTGTTACTTGATTTCAACAGTTTATATCCTTCTATTATACAAGAATACAATATTTGTTTCACAACAATCAGTAGCAAAAGTGCTGAGGAGAAAAAGGTAATTATTTAACTATTATACTTTTTGAGAAAATAGGTAACTTGTATGATATTGTAACGAGAGCATGTCTATCCAAAATGTTTTATTTGAGGTACTTTAGCATATATACCGCATTCAAGAACTACCTAGTATTTTATGAATTTCTCTCTTATTGTGAATTTTACATTCATTCCTAGACATGTGTCAGTCACACAAATTAAAAATATTTGAATAAAATATACTTTTATAGGACTCCGAAGATGATTGGCAGGTAGAATTACCAGATTCTGACTTAGAACCTGGTATATTACCCACAGAAATTAGAAAATTAGTACAGAGTCGTAGACAAGTTAAACAATTAATGAAAACTCCCGATCTTAGTCATGATGTTTATATGCAGGTAGGTGTAAAATACACTGCAGCAGCTGTCGCCTTTCAAGATTGATATATTGAATCTTTTGCATAGTAAAATTGTATAAATTGAAAGTCGTCCGAAAGAATAACATTTCAAACAATCTACTGCAGTATATAACAATGTATTTTGAGTTGATCCTGAAATAAGCTTAAAACTTAGCTGCAGTTTTTTGTTCTTGGTCAACAATCGTCTAGCTATTTTCATATTTCCCTTTGTTGTGCTTTTGTATTTTTCTTAGTGCATCATGTAAAAAATCAAAACTAAGATGTTAAAATAATTAGTTGTTAGCCAAATTGTGGCTTGTGTTTTAATGAACAAGGGTACTCTCTATTTCAGTATGATATCAGGCAGAAAGCTTTGAAACTGACAGCTAACAGTATGTACGGATGTCTTGGTTTCTCTAACTCGAGATTTTATGCCAAACGCCTAGCTGCATTAGTAACTGGTAAAGGGCGTGAAGTAAGTTGAAAACAGTGTCTGGTAGTGTAAGATGGTTACATTCAATTTTAGTCGCAATATATTTTTGAATGCTACTTCCTTCTTAAGATTTCTTCGAATAGTAATTAGTTATGATTTTCATAATTCCAAGTTGTCTATAACTAGTGATAAAATATAATTGCTTGCACATCGAGTGATATGCATGGGAGTTTATATAAGGTTAAGATGGTAAATTTGCTCAGTTCTTTATGGGTAAATGTACATTTAGAATTTAATTCTTGTCCATAGCTCTTAGTAGTGCTAGTGGTATCTTGTTAATTCGTATAAAATTATGTTATTTTATGGTCCAATTAAGGGTTGTGTGATTTAATATGAGAAATATAATATTAATTTCAACGTATCAGTATTCTACCATGTCGTTATTATATTGTTTCTGCAGATCTTGATGCAGACAAAAGACTTGGTACAAAAAATGAACTTGGATGTAATATATGGTGACACTGATTCCATCATGGTGAACACAAATTGTGATGACTTGGAACTCGTCTTTAAACTTGGAAATAAGGTATATAAGCATGATGATAGTTTTTGTTATCTGAGTTAAGCCCTAGATTTAATTTTTTCAAGTTGCAGTGATGGTTCTGCTGGGCAATAACCTTGACTTCATGTCCAGGATTCCTTGCAGCTATTTAGTAATTTATCATATAACTAACTAATCTATTATAAACTTGACACCACAATAAGACCATTATTCACTTCTGTGCCATTATGTGATTGACTCAGTTTATTAGTTGATTGACAGCTTGAAAATATGAAACTGTAGCATGTTATGGAGATAAAGTTTGTTATTTTCATATTTCTTATGTTTGCAGGTAAAAAGTGAAGTCAACAAGCTATATAAACTTCTAGAAATTGATATCGATGGTGTGTTCAAATCAATGCTTTTGTTAAAGAAGAAGAAGTATGCAGCGTTAACTGTTACCAAGGGTGCGGATGGTAAAACTGTTGAAACAGCAGAATTGAAAGGCTTAGATATTGTTAGGAGGGACTGGAGTGACCTAGCTAAGGAGGCAGGAACGTAAGTACATTGAAATTAATGAAATATCCTATTAGATCATCTTTGGGATTATGTGTTGTGAACATAAATCATGCGGGGTATGTTAACCAATAAGCTTGTAGTCTGTCTCCAAATAAAAGTAATAAAAATAAGTAATTATTGTAGAGTAGTGTCAAAATAGTATGAGTTTTGATCAAAAAAAGAAGTTTTCCTTTAAAACGTAGGTTACCAAGGACTTGTATTGCAAGCAGTAATGCTTAGTGTATATGTTCAAATAAATGATGTTTACACTTGATTATATTTGACACAAACATGAATCTTAAATTTTTTAAAAGGTATATGACTATCAAATATTATTAATTTACGTTATGTTTTACATATTTGACACCACGTTCTTTGCTGATCAGAGCATTTTTTTAACACTCTTAAAATGTGTAATTTAATAATTTTGTTTTCTGTTTAGTTTTGTTGTGAATCAGATTCTCTCTGGGGAGGCAAGAGAAACCATTATGGATAATATTCATGACAAGTTAACGGAGGTCGGAGAAAAAGTTGTGCAAGGAGAGATTGATGTACAAATGTATTATATCACAAAGGTATGCCAAGCCAGTCATTGATTTCAAACCTTTTATAGCAAAATTTTGTCTGTAGTTGGGCCATATTTTGAAGTTGGCAATGTGCATGTTTTTTGAAAAAAGATTTTTAGCGTTTAGTTTACTGACTATTAAAATTTCTTTCTTTTTCTCAGCAACTGACTAAGAATCCTGAAGATTACCCAGATAAAAAGAGCTTACCCCATGTTCAAGTAGCTCTTAGACAGAACAGTAAAGAGGGCAAGAAAATGAGAGCTGGTGACACTGTGTACTACGTTATATGTGAGGTACATGAAATGTACTATTTGCAAACAGACACATACATTAAGAATATATTAATAAATTTTATTATTTAATTTTTTCAACTTTAAAATTCTTCCAAAATTGGATATTCAAAAGCTTGGGTCTTCCCTCTAGTCACTAAATCGTTTTGACATTGTTTTATATTTAGTGATCAAAAAAAGAAATTAAGAATAAACGAATGCTAAAATATGCTAATCTGTAAAAAAAATCTCCAATATTTTCAGAGTTTGGAAACCATGTTTTGTAACGTGGCCTAATCAATAGCTGAACTATTTTTTGAAAAAGAAAATACTTGAACCTTCTAAAATGAGTAAGGCTAGACTTTATTAGACAGATTTTATTACAGTTGTATATAATGTTGCTATTTGTTTCAATTCTAGGATGGTTCTAACCAGGCAGCCAGTCAAAGAGCTTATCATCCTGATGAGTTGGCCAAAAATGAGAACTTGAAAATTGGTATGTTATGCCTGTGTATTTTTTTACGTCATTTAATGTCAAGTTCTATCAAATGTTGTTGGTCGAAAAACAGCAATGCTTTTTGTAGTATTTAATTTAATATTTATGCAAAGTTCAACACTAAAATATATATTAATCAAAAACAACTATTCTTTAACTTTTGATGCATGTTTTTAGGTACATTGTTTACTTTTTACAGGAAGAAAGTAGCTCTTTTTAGCAAAGTTTTTTGTGGTAAAAAGTTGATTTTCTTTTTCAGACACAAAATATTACCTATCTCAACAAGTTCATCCAGTGGTATCACGTCTCTGCGACCCTATTGATGGAACAGATGCTGCTCGACTAGCTGAGTGCTTAGGTGAGTGTCTGACATGAGTACAGATTACCTTTAATAATAGGGAGCTCTTACATAACGTGTATGTGTATTAGTGTATGACGTAACCTACATACCTTACAATTAGAAATCCATCTGTTAGTCCGTGGATCAGACCGGGGCACCGACATCTTGCCAGTAAATCCAAAACCAGTTTCCACAAATTTTGTAGTTTATCTCAAACTTTTCCCAAAGTTGTGCCCATAACATAACCATTTCAATCGAAAACTGGTCTGATCAATAATCATATTTTGGTGTTGGCAGCCATTTTTATGCCCATCCACATAGTGGTGGATGGGCATATTGTCGTAGTGTAGGCGTCGTCGTTGTTGTCGTCGTCGTATGTAACACTTTCTTTGTCTCGCGATAACAGCTTCAGTTTTTACCTGATCGGTTTCATATTCGGCACAGGGTAAATACAGGTCAAAGCGCAGGTCTGATATAATTTTGACCTCGATTACTTACAAGAT
>JAOXYB010074277.1:11312-23629 GCA_028565635.1 Phoronis ovalis
CAGACACCGTTACACCCCAATATAGAGATGCGCGCCTAGACATAGTTTTGTTGAGAAAAATCGAGTCCTTTCGTGTTTTTTCAAAATTTACAGAGGGTACAACAAGAAATGTATTTTAAACTATGTATTTTATTGAAGAATAGATATCAAAATACATTGAATGCTATGAATTCCTTTTTAATACACATATGGCATTAGGAGCCAATTGCAACCATGGTTACTACTATATACTAGGCTGAATATAGATCCGATAAGTGTATTAATTAGCATTTTTTTCTCTTTTCCTTTTCTTTTGCCCCTGGGCACCCATGGGGACATTTCAGTTTGAAAGTGGATGTAACTTCACACAAAAAGTGACAGAAAGCACAATTTGAAAATGTCATTCACCCAGTTTTCTGTGTATTTATCACTAATTCCACCTAGTGGTATGTTGTTAGAGGTCACACAAAAGTTAATTGGTTAACACTGCACTTAAAATTGGGAGTAGGCATGAGGTATGACTATCTTTATTTGTGACTGAACAAAATCTCGACAGGGATAATCAATTGTATCTGTATGTCATATCACCTAGTGGTGAAATTCAAATACTGCCATTAGAAGGGGTAGATTCTTGTTGGTCCAAATTAGCAATTGCGAGATTCTTATGTGTTTCTTGATTTTCTTTATAGATTGATGAAGACAGCATAGATGACCTGGGAGATCTGAAACGGTAGCTAAAGTAATGATTTAGTCATTTTGTAAATTAATTTGTAATTTTAATTTACAATTTTTCTGTATATAAAATGAAATGAAAAAAGAAATCGTTTCTATAATTTCCTTGAAATTAAGTTGTGTGTTCTATACTGTTTTTTCTGTGTTCTCGACATCAAAAGAATTTTTATAAGATACTAGAAAATAACTTGCATGTTAGAAAAATAATTGTATCAAAGCAGTATTTTAATGCTCTTTCCCAATGATTGTAGTGCACATGACTAGGGGGTGTAGAAATACACAAAAAAGGATATGTAGGTACGTTTGGAGATGATTAATACCTGATAAATAACTAAAAAAAAAAACATTTCTTACAAATTTCCTTAAGAATAACCCTTTGTTATAGAGATTTTAGTTGTACACTAGTTTATTTGCTCCACCTAATGACAAGATGATTGTCCCATTCCACAAGAAGATGTCCTTTTTGCAGACATTTGTCGACAATTCGATGTAAAACTGGACTTGAAGAAAAAGTACACTACAGCATTCAGATTTCTGATAAAGGTTGATTATAATTTTATTGAACGCATTCTGCTCAAGTTTCCTCCTAATGATAAATTAGTGAGAATCATTATTTTTATGTTATAAAAATCGATGAGATTGTCATATCATCCATATATAACTTTTATCTATTACGAGATGAAGAAAACATAAGAGATGTATAAGTATTCGACATTAATATATGTAGAAGTCTGAGTATATACATATAATAAGATATAATAACAGCAATTGTGTTTGTACT
The DNA here is from genome assembly GCA_028565635.1 of Phoronis ovalis. Taxonomy (NCBI): domain Eukaryota; kingdom Metazoa; phylum Phoronida; family Phoronidae; genus Phoronis; species Phoronis ovalis. Next base: position 12,805 of record JAOXYB010074277.1, read on the forward strand.
AACGAAACTAATTTGAAACCCGGATTTGAAACGTTTCAAAAATAATGCACTCAAATTAAATTTACATGATTTTCAAGATGTAAATCCTTGCGTGTGTCTATATACCTTTGACACGTTTGTGTGATCTGACGTCGGCCAAATACAGTAAACAGTTCCTGGCTGCTACTGTCATTGTATTTTTCCCGAGTACTTTGAATTGTTCGTACGCACTGACCGAACATTTGCGAACCAATTTATCTTTTTTCTTTTACACATTTTTATCAGGAAAAATCAGCGTCATTTTAATATTTTATTACGTGATGATGAAAAGGTTAATTATAACTTAATCAGTTAAAAATCGACTGTTTTTTCCCTGGAGATCGCTTAATTATGACTATAATTAGGTTAACAGGAAGGAAAAGCAAAATAGCTATTCATTGTATGTCTACGTCAGACTAGCATTAACGGCGCTCAGGAACTCGAGATTACTATTCATTTTTTTTTGGAATAAAACGTTTTAAGCTTTTTGTGAGAACTTCTTTCTCTACCTTCAAATTAACAAATATGATAGTCGAAATCCCTGGAAAGAAGCTTGAAGTTATTATTCTGAGGTCTAGATCCAGTAAGGCAAAAAATCCACACTTCTTTATTTCTATTCATGTCCCGAAATCGCGTGCGTATTTCAAAACCAGTACAAAGGTACTTCGCAGATTTTCCCTCTTAAGTATGTTTGGTTGCTGGATTATTTCAAGAGGAATATCAAAAATTAGCAGTGTATTAAAAACGAATATTCACGACGTTCACGGATCGCATAGCAAGGTCATAGATTACATTAATTTTGTAGGAATCAAATAATTATTTACAAGAAAAATCAAGCTAACCCAAGCTTGATCAAATTAGAGTATTATGCTAGTAATACTGGGAAATGGAAATCAATAAAAATCTTTTTGATAACTAATATATTTCTAATAACATGAATTAATTGATATGCTAAGCGTTTATCGATGTAACAATTGGTTTCAACAAAGAAAGGCACGTTGTAACACTTTTGTTGGGTGAATGAAGGATACTGGTAACATATTTCTACTTAAGCGTTCGTAGCTTTTTTCAAGTACGTTAACAATAATCAATCTTTCTTTTTTGGAAAGCTCTTGCAAACTTAAGTAAATTTAAACCTAGTACTACTCATCTAGTATATTTTTACCCTCCTAGATTATCTTAACGTTTCCAGTATCAATTAGTACAAAATCCCGCTGGATCATATATTAAATAATAGAAAGTGCTTCATTATAACACAGGCTAAATTAGCTCTAAGACTGGTACTTATTGTTACGAAACTGAGTAATTACCTTTTTACAGAAAACGTAACAGAAAAACGATATGTTTGATTTTACATTCTTTGGAATATTAGCAACCTATGTGGATTCAGTTAAAACTTCTGTAAATGTATACTTTGCTTGCGTTCTTAAAAGTATTAAATTTAAAAAAAAATATCCTAAATAAATGTTCTAAAGGTTATTAAAATGCCATTAATTAATAAAACAATATCATTTTTAAAATTGATTTGCAAGATATATATAGCAAATGGTAAAAGATATCATTCTCCTTTCGGTGAACATTCTTATGGGAGCGGTAGGCATGTGATGTATCCTGCGCATATAGATAACATAAATATAATATACAAATAAGAATACAATGTCAACTTATCTAATTTTTCGCACAGAATGTTGAAAAACGAGATTTTTTGACTTCGTTTTACATACAATCAAAAAAGTTATATCTAGAAGGATCTTAATTGGAAAAAAATATCCAAGAACGCCTCCCTTGGGAATAATGATCATTTCCTTATAGCATTTCTGTGCTTTCTGTTTAAATTATTAGGATTAAAAAGATAATCTATTTTATGATAAACTGTCTGAAATAAAACTGCACTATGACCTCATTCAGCACTATATCATGCCTTCTGTTTCGAACTCGAATACAGTGCTATGCGGATTTTAATAAGCACCTAAACATAGTAAAAGACAATATCTTTTTGTTATGCGGATTGAATTTCAATCACCTGTATTATGACGGAGTTGACCTCGAGGGTAATTCAGGCTATTCAAACGCACAATGCGACTTTATTACGACAGTGCTTGGACTTGAGTCTGGAAAGCTTATGGGCGGAAGACACTCTACAGGTGCTACGAAACTTTCGTATTGACGATGTTATTCATACGAAACGTCCCTCACATTCACATGGGGACATTTACGTACACAAACCGACGCTACTGTTGCTTGCAGTATTGTGTGGTACATCTGAAATAGTTGAATATTTAGCCAGTGTAGGTGAGGGGTTAGATGAAACATGTGTTATTGAGGATATCACCAGTAGCCCACCTGAATACGAAAACGTCACAGCTGTATTACTAGCTTCATTGCTTGGAAAGATTGTTATGGCTAAAAGTTTGGTTAACGCCGGTGCGTCGATAAATAAAACCACCAGTTTAGGAGACACGCCTCTATTTGAAGCGTGTTATGAGAGTCATGGTTCCTTAGTACAGTTCCTGGTTAAAAATGGGGCGGAAATAAACACCTGTAACGAGAAAGGAGTTACGTGTCTTATGATAGCGGCGTATGTAGGTAATATAGATATTGCTAAGTTGTTATTGAATAACGGTGCGAATGTAACAGCTACTGACAAAAGAGGTAGAAATGCTTTATTTTATTGCGTGTCAGGGGGACACTTAGAATTACTGAAATTCTTTTTGAGTTACGTGGAAACAAGGCAAGATTTTAATGGCATGACTATTTTAATGGAAGCTGCTTTAAATTGTCATATTGATATTGTAAAATATCTCGTTGAAAATAGTAAAGAAATAGGTATTGATGTAAATGCTAAAGATAAAAATGGTCGTAACTGTTTTTTCTATTGTTGTGAAAGCGGTAAGCTAAATACATTTCAAGTATTTGACTACCTATATAGGAGAAAAGCAACTGTAGTGCCATCAGTGGAAGATAGAACATTACTTATGTTGGCTTGTCTTAAAGGTAGTTTTCCAGTTGTCGAGTTCCTAGTAAAAAACGCTTCTCGCTTCGGCATCAATATTAACGAGAAAGATAATAAAGGCAGAAATTGCTTGTTTTATTGCATAACTGGAGGCTATTTAAAAATGTTGGAATATCTGTTGCATGAGGGCGTGAGGGCAGAAAGTAGTTGTGATGGCGTGAATATAATAATGCAAGCAGCTGGAAAGGGGAAAATAGACCTTGCATTATACATAATGCTACATAATAAAGAACTGCGCATTGATGTCCATCAAAAAGATAAAGATGGTTGGAACAGCTTGTTTTATTGTGTAGCTGGGGGCCATACATCACTGTGTCAAACGTTGATTACAAATGGGATCAAAGTTGAAACAGCCAATGATGGTCGCACCGTTATCATGCAAGCAGCTGCCTGCGGCCATCTTGACTTGTTGCGCTACCTATTGGATAATTATTATGTACTGGGATTAGATGTTCAAGATAAAGACAAAGATGGGTGGAATGCGGCATTTCATTCCGTGCATTCAGATAATCTTGACATTTTAGAGTTTCTTCTAAAAAGAGGAGCTCGAATTGAACCCGCAAATAATGACCAAACATTACTAATGGAAGCAGCACGAAAAAATAAAACAAATTTTGTTAATTTTCTTGTTGAAAATGCCCGCCGTTTGCAAATCGATCCTCAGTCTTGTGACCAAGATGGAAAAAACTTATTGTGCTATTGTGCTTCCAGTGGGAATCTAGCTTTGTTTGAAGATTTTCGCAATCTAGATGCTAGTATACAAACCGACAGCCATGGAAGAACAGTTTTAATGCAGGCTGCGCTTGGTGGCCATTTTGATATGTGCCAATACCTATTAGACAATGACATAGTACTTGGGTTAGATATTTTTGCAGTGGATAATGATGGTCGCAATGCCATTTATTACTGTATTGAAAGTGGGAAATTAGAACTCCTACTACTTTTAATCAAGTACCGTTTATCTATGATTAAGGATAACACTGGTAAAAATAATTTAATGCAGGCAGCATTACTAGGGAACTTAAAAATAACACAATATCTAGTTGATCACTCCATACAGCATAATATCGATATCCAAGCCAGTGACCAGAACGGCGAAAACGTCTTGTTTTATGCTCAACGTTCCGGAAACGTTGATGTACTGAGAATATTACTTGAAGCTGGCGTCCAGCTGATTGCCAGCATATCTGGTGCTAATATAGTTCAAGGGTGTATACAAACAGAACGATTAGACGTATTAAAAGTTATTTTACTGTACGGTCGAGATGATCAGCTGTGTCAGCTATCTTGGGATAAGCACTATGGTGCCTTGCTGTTCCATCAATGCGTTGTAGAAGGAGATATAAAAATATTACCTTTGTTAGAGAAATATTATAATCCAGGCAACGATATGGATGAGAATGGACTTACATCATTAATGAAAGCGTGCCAGCAAGCGGATTCCATAATGGTGAAGTACTTAGTGAACATAGTTAAAGTTGAAGTAAATCGTGTAGACCGACATGGAAAAAATGCCTTATTCTATGCAACAGAATCCAGAAATTTTGAAAATATTCGACTGCTATTAGAAAATGGAGCGAAACCTTTAGCTGACGATCGGGGTCATACAGTTGCGATGGTTGCGGTGGAGAAGGGACAAATATTTATTGCGGATTATCTTCTGAATTATTCTGATTCTCGTTTGAAACTGGCCAATGCATGTGATAACGAAGGTAGAAATTTGGTTCATTTTTGTGCTCTTGGAGGAGATTGTGTAATGTTGAGTGTTTTAATCAGTCACGGATGCGAAGTTGATGTAGCCGATATCAATGGCACAACTCCACTAATGCTAGCTGCCGCCAAAGGAAAAACCATGTTGGCGTCTCGTCTCATAAAAGAAGGAGCAAAGCCAAATAAAATTGATGTTAAATTTCGTTCATCTCTACACTTTTGTTGTGATGTTGAAAATGCAAGCTTGACATGTATAGGAATGTTGATTTATCGTGGAGCTGAAGTCAATGTTCGTGATGATTTAGGTAAGATTAGGTTGTACCCTCGGGGATTATAACATTTAGGAGCACTGAAGATGATCAATCCAAATCAGTCATTTACTGAAAAATAAATTAATTATAAACAGTTAGTATCCTTGAGAGCTTTCTACTCAATAACAGACGGTACGTATCATAGTCTTTCCAAGTTAATCTGACCAACTGACGTGTAAAAATTAGAAACAGGGATGCGAAGGCACTCAAGGATATTGAATTCATATAGTTATTAATCAGAGATTAAATAAAACTACATATGCTGTAAGCAGCTATTATAACTCAGCATCTTGCCGATTATATGCTTGTAGTACACAAGTTATGTACTTGGTCCTTATCTATAAGATATTTATTATGGTTTGGTATCTCGATTGATACATACCAGTATCTGCATCGTGTCGCAGGGGTATTGTAGTTAATATATAAAGCGAGGACAATTATTAACTTTATAACAATGTATATTATATACCAGATATACATTAGATTTTGATTTACTGTCTAAATGCTAATTCCACATTTACGAAAAATTAATATCTATATGCAGTACAGTAAATTGTCTGTTTACTGGTAACAACCACAGATATGGAACAAACTATCTGATAATTCAACTTACCATTTTGGGAATTACCAAGGTTCATATATTTCATTTTATCTCTTGTAAAGTGTTTTATGTGATTTTGTTGCATAGATCATTATTTTAACATTCATCTTTGTTTTAAGGGGAGACTCCGCTCATGAAGGCGTGCAGCAGAGGTAATATTTTGGCTGCAAAATGTTTATTGGATCGTGGTGCCGATCCGATTCTTCACGATTACCTGGGAAGAGAAACTGTGGAATTATGCCCACGAAATGACCACTTATTGCGAAAAGTGTTACGCCATTATTCTGGTATGTTACATGTAAAAAATATTGTTATGATAAACTAATATTTATGGTATTTTTTACTGTAAATAGGTTATGTGGGTCGAGAGAAGGGTATTGTAAAAAATGTGGAACTCTGGGTTTAATAATTTTGTACCAAGCAAAGAAAAACGGGATAAAGATGAAAAAGTACACTGCGAATGTTCCAAAAACTCAGTTTCTCAAAAAAAAATATGTTGCAAATCTAAGTTGGTATGCATGGCAAAACAGTTAGGTAGATATCTGAGACTTTCTCATCTGCTGAATCAAGTTTAGAAATTTAAGGTGGTGAGCAAGTTTGTTTATTGCGTAAAATTCCTGTTCAGATTTTAACTGATTTTTCTTACAGATTTCAAAGTCCAGTTGTTCTGCGCTTGGAATAATGATTGCCCGTTGTTTGAGTGCCTTATGTATTCTTAACAATGATAATTTTTTAAATTGTCCAAGGGGAAAATATATAGTAGTACACTAAGTGTATTATATTGGAAGTAGGGTTTAAAATTGCACTTTTGCAAATTACAAATAATTAATTGCTTTTATACATTTTAACTAATTACATATCGTCTGTTAGACTATCATTTTATATCCAAAGTAATATGTTTATCATTAAGTTGCTACAGAGGTATAATATAAATAATATATTATGGACAAATCAAAAAACAGATTCCTTAAAAATTTTGAAAGCTTTTTTGTACGTTGAACACAACGACTTGCTGAGAATATCCTGGTTGTAAGATCAGTTGTGATTAATTCTCATGCACAAGCTGTTTTTGTTGTTGGTGTCCCGGGTTGGTATGTGGCATAGTCACCCTCATGTATTCGTCTTACTTACTACGACATGTACTTTTCTTTATGTAGTAATGCAGCCTCACCTGATGTGGGTTTTAGAAGAATTTCGTGATGAGCTTATTGATATCGTCGACGTCACAAGAGTACTACCGATGATGCAAAGAGACCACGTGATAACAAGTGATTTGGAAACCATCATTTTGAACCAGGCGTCCACTCGCGGGAAAATGTCAAAACTGTTGGATACTTTAAAAGAGCGAGGGAATAAAGCATTCGATGTGTTAGTTAAAGGTTTAAAAAAGGACTATAAGGCTTTGGCTTATGAGCTTGAGATGTATGCTTATACTAGAGATGACGAAATATTTGCTTGATTCTGTAGTCTGTGATGTATGTTACGGTTTTCATGTCGAACGTTTTTAATAGCCATTATATACAACTATATGAAGTTACTTCCATGTTCTAAAGCAGTATTAATTGAAAGTGTTTCAAATTCGCTTATTTTGTATCAAATATATTAATTGTTCTGTTTCTTGTGACAAAAACAATGCAACTTATTATAGTCGCATAAATACCGTGGAGCAAAACCCCGGTGTGAATAACTACCGTCCGTTACACTTGAGCATTTATCCCCGAAATATGACCGAAATATGGGATCAAACCTCCAGCATTATAGTAATCCTCAAACATCGATGTATACCACATTTGGTATCATTGGATAGAGGAATTTTATGCAGATTAAGAATAGTGTTCCTGTCTATACTATCAGGTAGGTAAGGAATGCGCGCGTTCGTTTTCTGAGGTGATGTGCATTTTAATATACGTAGATCTACTCTTACATTAGATTTCAAGAATTATTCATCATTTCCATCATTGTTACATATTCTGTTACAGTAATATGATATTATCATTCATTTTGTTATTTTTTTTTACTGTGCATTTATAACTATCTTTGAATGCCGACATAAAAAGTATGATTAAAATTCATTAATAGATTTCCGATTTTTTTTTTACGGAGTTCAGAAAATGTTTGTAGCAATTAAGATAACTTTATTTATAAATAAGCATATTTGCTCCATAAGTACCAGTAGTTTTGCACAGTTTTATCTGTTAATAAATTAAGCAAATGCATTTTGCTAACCCGTTGAATCAAAACGTTATTACAAGTTAAGATGACAATTCCAATTTATAAAACATATTTTGGTACTGAACGATTAAAACACAGTTTTTAGTTGCACATGTAAGTAAATATAGTCCGAATTTTTTTAAATGTTTTATACAAAATGCATGAAACAATGACTTGTTTAAAAAAAATTAATTCCGTTTAAAGAATAGTTAAACAGCCGACGGAATGTCTTAAACTGGTATATTTGCAATAATAAAACTAAAGAAAAAAGAACTGTAATATCTAAAATGTTGCTTATAGTTAATGCATGTTTTTTTGAAGATTATCACGTAAAAAACACTTGCGTTTAAACATCCCATTTTGGTTTACATTTTCTTCCGAAACTGTATTAAATGTATTAGTACATCTATAATGGACTACGGATATTAAGCTAATAATTAACAGTGACATTAAAATAGTTGTAGATCATGATGTATCATATAATAGTTTAATAAAACTAGGATAAACAGATATACATCTGTAGTACAAGACGGTGCACGTATAACGCATTTAAGATGACTAGTCCCATTCGTACGAAGTGGAACAGTTATTTACAGTTTATACTTTTGGTAGTTTAATGGAGAAAAAAAATGATTAAGAAAAGTGAACTTTTTTGGAAAAGTATTTTAACTTAGCGATTGTAAAAAAATACTTTACTTATCTGACACATTCCTACGTAATCAGTAAGGAGGCAATGTTGGGTAAAACCTCACATTTTCAAAACGACAATTCAAAAATAAAAAACACCTCTGACAATACACAGCTTAAACTTGGCCTAATTTAACTCCAAAACAATTTTGTTTCATTCAAATATTGTAACTCTCTAAAATTCAACTTGCAGAAATGTTTTCTTTTTCTGACGTCTTTACCTTTTAATAGAAGCAGGTCATTTAAGAACTAAGAAAAATTTCAATAATCTAAGACACGTTAAAAACGATCACTTGAAGAAGAGCTGTAAATGATGTACCAATTCACGTTAAACGTGGAAGATGACAATATAGCACCATGCATTAGATGATATTGCTGCAGTAACATTACTTCCAGAAAAATTGCAAGACTAAAGAAAAATTTCTCGGATCCAGTTAATTATAAGCAGGACCGAATTTGAAAGGCTCTAACAAGGAGGACCTAGTAGACAGAGAGAGAAGTTTGTTTTGACGCTTACCGGTAGTTGTTATAGGACAGATCAGAATCGTCAAGTAGATTTGAGAACTTTGTTATTAAAGCCACGAATTATAACCGTACCATCCGCTCAAGCTGATTTAAAACCTGAGAGACAACGCTTTATGGTCTGTGGTTTTCAGGTGGAATATGGTACATGGAGGGGAGTGCATACCTTTTGCATGAACGATGACTGAACCAGGTATTCGATTGTGATTGGTGACAACATCTGAAATTAGCTGACAAATCGTGAATGGCTTCTTCCCCATGAACGGCGAATGACTGCTATTTTAAAGGGATTCTGTTATAAATAATGACTTGGACAGCTTATGATCAAAATCCCTTAGTTTATTTACAGATGGTTTGTTAATTATAACCGTGAAATATCAATGTAAAAGCACAAAACGTTTTCTAAAAATTCAGTACCCGCTAACTTTCTCCGAAATTAGTTCTGCTTTCAAGCTAAGTAAAATAGTTTGACTGACATCCTATACAATATATTTAGTGTTTAAAATTAACACATTCATAATTCAGGTAAAGTTATATGTGTCAGTTTCAATTGGTTGGTGTAGGCTTAAATTTGCCACTTAATATATTGTTATTATATTTCATTATTAGATTATATAATTATTTATAGTTGTTAGATGTAGACATCATTTTTGTAGCATTAATTATAAATTGATTTATTTGTTTTATCGTCACAATAAACTTCGAAAAAATTTAGTCATTTTTGCATATCACTTTTACCCCGTTTAAAACACAACGAAAAAGTAAATTTAAGAAAACCAATCATCGGTGCATTGGACATTGTTTTAATGTATATGCATTGCATCATAGATTCAGTGAAATATAATAATTCACAATTAACTTCATGCATACAACCTATCAAGTTTTATGTTTTGAGCAAAAATGTATCTGTCAGATAAATAGTCTCAGCTGTCAGCTTAAATTCGAGAAAAAAGAAAATTCTTCATCCCGGAATTTTCATGCTTAAACAAATCATCTGACGTGGTTACTACAACTGAAATAGTCTCAAATGTCAACTGAAATTCGAAGAAAAAATATATGTTTTTCATATCATGCTTAAATAACTCATTTGGTAAACGTTGCATGCTTTAGAAAGGCCGATCTTCCTGGGGCACATGGGTCAATCCTCATGTGAGAACGAAAAATCATGTCGGAAAAGGAATATTTTTTTACAACGTACGTTCCGCGTTTAGGGTATATATTTAGCTAAATATTGGCATATAGGGTATTTTATAGCAATGTAGATCTTTAAAAAGAGTATGTTTTTCACCATCAGATACAGATGCGTATTAAAAAAGGATATATTTTCATCATAAGAAGCGAGAATTCATGGTGGCCTATAACCATCGCAGCAACATGTTTAGTTATCTGTTGATTTTAATAAACTTAATAAACTTGCAAGTCTTTCAAGGGGGAATTAATCCACATACAGCGGAAACCTGAATCTTTACACCAACTAAGATAACTCTTTCTTAACCCCTTATTCCTACCAAATTTTAAATATTAATTTTGCCACCTAAGAAGCCTTTCATAGTTGCTGTGCTTATATTCGTCATTCGCTGGTGTTTTTTTTCTCACTGATTTTTACTGAGTGACATGTACTACAGGGTCACTTAATAAACCTGCTAGTCTTCCAAAGGGGAATTAATCCACCGTCATGCTAGTCTCTAACACAGACTATATACTGTATAAATGTACTAAATAAACTATAAACTAGAAAAAGTCAAAAATTTG
>JAOXYB010074388.1:0-23622 GCA_028565635.1 Phoronis ovalis
AGGTATTTGAACATCCATGGGTTCCAGGATAATTCTAATAGGTCTGGATATCCAACTATTTCTTTGTGCAACCTGGCTTTTGCTAAAAGGCGATTCTAGTTTGTTATAGATATAATAGTTTAATACATTGTATGCAGAATAGAGCGACGTGTGTGCTTCTGTCATGTACGTTATAGCGTCACGTAAAAAAAAATCAATCGATTTTTATATAGAAAGATTTAAATAAATACCGACTATAATTTGTTTTCTTACTTCTCGCATCGATTTATTAACTGCCATGGTAGGTATACACGCTTTACTCGTTACTCGTACCTCATATTTAAGAACCTTAAAGACTCTTCCTCTAATGTAAATTTCCTATGGCGACAAATCTGGCCTCCAGTTTAACCCCAGCAAAATACTGTTCTCGAGATGCCACTAGAAAAAGGGGCATATGTTGCTTTTGTGGCTATATGTAAGAGGTTTAAAATGTATCACGCTACCAAATGTGACGTTAAAACACTTACCCAAAATTTATTTGCTCATCGCCTTCATTTTTGATATGACATCTAGATACCTAAAATAAAATTACAATAGTGATTGCGTAAAAAAGATTATACCCACAAACAATTTTGCGCTTATTAAGGTGCTACACATAGGAATATACTGTATAAAAGAAACAAAATACAGAAATTCCGTGATGTTCCATATTTTCTATAATTTTAAATTGTATTTATAATGGGTTTTCCAGAATAGTTTGGCCGGTTAAAAATCCTGGATCACTCCCTATATAGGACAATACACAGAGCGCTTCGTCTGGAAGGAGTGGATTTTTCTGGGGTTTTCACCGTTCTAGTACAAAAGGTGATTTTTGCTTTTTTAGTGATTTTGGTGATTCGGACTGAGTCTCGCCGTATGCAATAATTGGAAGTGACCCTCCTGTATTGGCCTATATTCAACGGGATTTTGACTTTCAACTGTTTGGAAAACACAGTGTCAATGCAGCTTTAGTAATAATAAAAATCAACTTTCACAGAAAATTTAAATATTAATAAGTTATTTATATTTTGTCAAATGTTTCCTTTTATCCTGATTCTCAGTTTTAAAATTCTCAGAGTCTAATTTATCCAGACATCATTTGTTTCGATAATAAAAAGATAAAGTGGTAACCGGGTTCACTTATTCCAAGATCTTCATCAGTAGTTACATTACGATAGCCAATAGCTTACCAAATAATCTCCTTTCTGAAATCGTATATGCGGCGTGAGAGGTTTTAGGTTTGCCTGAGAATAGAGAAAGGGTAATTCGGGTTTAAAAAATAAATAAACCAATTAATTGTTGCAAGAAAATTCAATCCGAACATTGATATTGAAAATATATATCAGCTATAATAATTTCACTGGAGAAAAAGGGATCCATTTTCTAACAAAATAAATTAGTTTAAATGAAATAATTTTCTGTTAATGTTTCACGACCGCTAGAATATTTATGGTAACACATCCTAAGTTTTATTACATTTTTTAAACTGCTTACTTGCACTGACGGAAGCATTAGACCTATGGGTGTCCAATTGTCATTTCGAACATGATAGCCTTCCAGAAAAGTAGCTGTAAAACCAAAGGATAAAAATCCTATAGACAACACAATGAAGAAACAACATTGTTGCTTGAAGTATAGCCAACAACCTTTTAATCTATTATATTTTTCTTTCTCTTGGATCTGATTTAACAACATAACATATTCGCACATCCCACCACTTGCCAACAAACAAATCCTTTAATACAAACAATTTGTAAAAAAAGGCAGCAATCGAGACATAATGCAATGTAAGTCCCTAGTGTCACGACATGCAACAGTACCTCTGTCTGGCTTATGGCTGTGTACACTGTATCCTATGACTTCGATTGTTTCATCGTGGGGCCACACACAGGAGCAATCGGCATGGAAATCAGTTTGTTTTGGCGGGACATAACCACTGACCGCAGTCAAGAAGTAGCCTGCACTGTACGATCGTCTGAAACAGGAAGCTGTAGCATAAGTATTAGTGCTTTGCTGAGAAATTATAAATGTGTGTTTTCGAAAAAAACAAACATAAATGACATGAAGATAACAACATCAGTGAAAACAATTACAGCGTACCGCAATAATAAAAACACGCTGAAAATTAACTCATGAAAACAACAATTCCTTATGATACACATTTGACATTCAAGTTAATCTACAAGACCCCTTACTCACGGCTTTGACGACAAATATGCAAGCATTCCAGAATCGTCTGTTTGTCCGTTTGGTAATCTTCCAGAATAGTGAACTTGTATCACAAGATACCGAAGAGGAGTCCTGCCACTTATTCCAATACCGACATCTACATACAGACAATAAAAATTCAGTTAATGCAATAAACATATTAGATTATAGTTAAAGTAATGAAAAACCAAAAAGAATGAATCAGTTGTGACATTTTCATAAGTGATGGCGACTGCGAATGATGCAGGAAACTGATGACCTTGTGTATTTGGAAGACATGATCCTAATACCAGAGCGATTGTACATCACAAACTAACACCATTGCAGGTACTCATTGCTTCTAAGAGTATTATTCCTTTTGTTAATCAGTCTACTTTGTCACAATTTTAATGAATAACGATGAAGATTAATACTGTCTATCTAGAATTGTGTTTTTGGTGGAAATAAAATATTAGTGATCATTACCATCTGGAAACCTCCATTTTTCAACATCTACCCCGTATGCACTCCACCCCCATATTGTAACAGATTTGTCGCGGCACACATCATCCCCATAACATTCCCTAGATCAAACGACAAAACAACATAGTCTTTACTAAAATATCACATAGTGAGAAAGTTTAACTATAAGTATAATTGATCTGGGCAGCTTATAGGCATAACCGTTATAAGAAATATGTTAACTTTTAGCAAATCAGCAATTTCAAGAACTATACGAAATGAAGGAGCCTCAGGATCTTCAGTAATAGTTTAGTTAATTGTCAAAAGTTGATTCTTGAATTATTTCCGAATGTGCACGTTATCTAAGATAAGCTTACTATATAGATTTATCTTGTAAAACCTAAGACATGAAATCGCGACTGATTGACACATATTTAAATTGTGTTGCACAAAAATATCAAACCAAAATCTTGCTCCCACTACGTATATTTACCAGTGTGGTTCATGGTGCACGGGTTCTGTACAAGCAAATATACTGATATGATGCAGCGGAGAATTAAAGTTGGCTACCAGGTCTACTCCAACTGAAATGCAAAAATCAATAATAATAATAAAGAAATAAGAGGCCGAAGTCAAGAATATTTTTAAATATTAAAATAGGATACCTGTGTACTACATTTTTTATATTCTTGTTATTTTCTGAAAGAGTTATGGTTATTAGTGTTATTTGTGTGGCTATGCACTAATAGTTTGTACATGTTGGTACAAATCGAAGAAAAAATTATTTCTGGATGGCTATCTAATTGAAATTGGGAGATTATTTTTGGGTGGCGCGACCCCGCACCCTGCGCTGCAGTTTTCTCTGATATCAGAATTAGTCATTTGATGGTCTTTAGTCGCACGAAAAATTGGCTATACATCAGAAAAAAAATAACATAAAATGTTTGAAACCATTGAAGTGGACGGCAAAATTAATTGGGATCTATGATTGTACATACGTGTCAAATAAATTACAACAAAATGAATTTATTGCAAACATTTAATAATTTAAATTGTTTTTTTTTTTATCTCACTCGTACTTTAATTTGCATATATACTATACAGATTAGACTGACATCAGTCGTCAGAAACATGGATTGGAGTTTTTTAATAAATGCATTATAGTACTAAAATGCATAAAACAGTTGCTAGAATAAACTGGTAAGCTCTCTGCAATGTTGCCTAGCTGCAAATTAAAGTTGAATACAGTATCATATGTTTATATTTATATATGTTTCTAACATGTAAAGCTAGTAAAGCTATGTAAAGCTAGGACTGCCAGATTATTTTCTCCTTTACATTAAATTTTTATACAAATCTTTTGAATGACTTTTTAGGAAAATTATTTTAAAAAAAAATACATTATTATCTTAAATTACAGAGCCGACTAACATTAGTCTATATATAGATGTGCAGTGATTGTTTCTGTTATAGGCCGTACACTATATGCTTGTTGTTATTGAATATCAAAACTTTATTCCGCTAACAATAATTTGAGGAAACAAGCTAGATTAACGAGATTTTGTTCAAATCATATTTATATTGATAACCAGTCTCTGTGAGTCACCATAGTGTAGTGGTTATCACGCTCGCTTCACACGCGAGAGGTCCCCAGTTCAAGCCTGGGTGGTGACAATTTCAACTTTTTTTAGCTGTCGTGTTTATATTATCCGGAGTTCCTTATTACAGCCGTGTTAGCACACTCTTAAACAGCATTATGTGCGGTAGTAACCATACTTTAAAATTACAAAAATATAGTAGTACAAATAAGTAGTATTATCTTTATAAACGTGGCATGTGTTTTATAAAGTTTTACATTTTGTCATTAAATATTACATTCAGTTTCTAAATATTATCCAATTCCACAAAATTTACAATAAAGTTTGATATACACTCAAAAAGAATTTTTCGCAAACTATCAAACTCAGACCTATCTAACCAGTGTGAACTCGAACCGTCAATCCACATACGTGCACCTGTTTCCTACTATTCGAACTCCTTTTCCGGGTTTAGTACCGAAATTCCTGCTACTCGAACCGTCATTTCCGATGACTCGCTCAAGGTGCGAGGAACTCGAACTGAATTGCTGTTTGAGTCTCCGGAAATCTGTTCAAGTTCCTGGCAACTTGCGAGTCCACGGAAATGACGGTTCGAGTAGCAGGTATTTCTGTGCGAAACACCGGAAAAAATATTCGAATTGCAGGAAACTGGTGTGCGAGTGCGGATTGAAGTCGGCCACGCTGGTTAGATTAGTTTGAAACTTATTAAATGAGAAAAAAAAGTGCATCCCGTCTTCCACAACATTATTTTTCCACTTTTCAATACAATCTGAGGTTAATTGGTACCCCGGGACGGGTACTTTTGGAACTTTATAACCGTTTATAACAACTAACTTATTGGACAGGTCAGAATTTATTCCTGCGTGGGGGGGGGGGTGCGGTTTGATCTAAAGCTTTAAAAAAAAAATTGTTTGGCGACAGATATCTTCCTTCTCGCGTTTCTAGTAGTTTTGTACCAAAATTAATGTATGAGCACAGTTTTGCTTGGTACCATTTTTGAAAGTCACGCTCAGGACATTTTACTCTTCAGGATATTTACCTATTATTTTGTAATAATATGTTGACAATCGAAGCAAAAATTAACTTATATTATCTTTAGCTCATAAGAATACAAAGGACAAATAATCGTATGGCAATACCGTACGTTCAATGATATAAATATATACATGGACTCACCTACATAGAGCGGTTCAGTCGATTCAATACGTTTAGCATGACAAAACCAAGAGAATTCCTAAATAAAAAAAGATAGAAAAAATGAGGCATGTAACAAAAAGTAGAGAAAAAATTAATTATATAATTAATAATTAATGATATGTTTCACGGATTAATTGATTGTTTTCAGGAAAATTCAAATAATATTGCTTTTTATAATTATATGTATGAATGATATATTGTTAACATGGATCTGAGCAATACAGCTGAAATATGTTATTGAAAAAATGCAAGTACAATTATGTTATTTTATAATAATTTAAATTATACAAATATACAGAGATATAATTATAAAATAATACAATATGTTACATAAAGTTGAGCAAGCCTGAAAACAATACCTAATTATACCAAACAATTTAGACTGCAATGTAATGAGGTACAGCTCCAGTAGCACTGACGCAAATGCGATGATGCATAAGAAAATAATGTGATATGGAAATTAGTTAACCTAACCATGAAATGAAATATCAAGTTTAAAAAATTACTGCGTGTACATGGAAGCCTTTAATTTCGCGTCTCCGGGGCGTCCAAAGCGTGTGGCGTTTGAGCAGATGTGCCAACATGTACATCAATAAACAGTCATTATTACTTAATCCAATTTTCTCAATTCCTTTTTTTTCAAAAATGACGTACAATGTGATAAATGCATATTATATATTTGGTGATGGTTCTTTAACATGTCGTAAAATTTTATCTAATTTGTTGCCAAAGGTTGTTTCATTATTTTAGACAGTTCATCATTTTCTCAATTTCTTTTTTCAAAAACGACGTAGATTAAAGGTAAAATTACATAAAAATGAAAGGCATATTGTTTGGTGTAAATATATGTCATAAAATTTAATAAAAAATATTATCTAATTTGTTGTCAAAGCTTATTTCATTATTTTTGACAGCTCGTCAGTACTATAACGTGAAATCTTGTACGACTTAAAAATAATTAAAACATCACAGTAGATTAAATGAATTGAGACGGTAAATATTGCGCGTAGAAACGAGTTGATTAAATGGAAAAATACAATTATAAAATATCAAAGCGTAAATTAATTAGCGCTCGTAAAACATCACAAATTAATAGTGCAATGGATTAAATTTTCAACATTAAAAAATAATTTCCTCAAAAAAAAGTCCGTGACAGTTTGTAATTTTTTTTTTGTAATGTTCATGCTTGTAATATAAGAAAATCAAATCTGGCTGTTTAGTTAAATCGATATAGTTGCAAATTATCTTTCATGAAAACAAGAAAATCTTCTAATTAGCAATGATAATATAAATCTGCCTTCTCAATTTCCTAAACGATGTAATGAGATTTTCATAGTTCCGATTGTGTTTTAAAAGACATGTTTTAGAGTAATACCCCATGCATCGATTTGCAAAATATAAATGGTTAAATATGGTAAATATTAAATTGCTGCTACAAATTCTTGGTATTTTAAAAAGGAAAATGGCTCTATTTGACAGGAATATTCAAATATGCTTGGCATTAAAGAAACTAATAACCATAATCTAAATATAAGGCAATCACGGGCAATCAGCACAAAATACAGTAAACAACGCCTTTTGTAACGAAATATGTAAAATGTCGGTTAATATGTAATTTCGATGTCCATCAGCGGCATGATAAAAATAAGTGCACTTATTTTGATGGCATTATTTTTGACATTAATCTGCCTTCCCTTTAATTACCATCTATAAACATTTATATTTCAACTCCAAAAAGTAAATTAACGTACGTGGCTTTTACAATTGTTCTCTGTATATTTGGAGTTTGTGGCACATGATGTGGCATGAAATTCACCAAAGAAATACATTTATATCTATTTTAAACATGTAGCTATATAACTACCCATTCATTATCTTTCCATTACTATATGAATACATATAAAATTCAGATTAGATTTCTCAAATCTATGTAATATTATGCAAAACAATAGATCTGATTTTGTTTTGTTCATCTATTTATACTGTACATAAAAAGCTGCAGCAAAAGTTCAGGGAATCACACTCCTCAAATCATTGTGAATAGGCACTTACCTGCGTTAATGGAACATTTGGCATACGAATGCTGGTTGTTTTTATTGATGGATCATCTTCTACTGGTGTTCCTCGAGTTATATCAATAAAAACATCAAATGCTGATAGAACCAGTAACCACGCTTGTATTATCATGCTGGTACGCGTTACTGTCTTTTAGTTCTATACTAGCCTGTAGTTCCGTTATTTGATAACCGACTAAAAATAAGAAATATGTACTATAATATAACTGCATATGTTAATTTTCCGCTTCATTTATCTTAAAGCCTCCTTACATCAGCTAGTCATGTTTTGTCTCGCGGATTTTATTTATAGTGTCATCACGTTGCGACCTCGAGGGATTAAAACACTTATGACATGTCAATCATATTCTCGGAATTTTTTATATATAGAACACAGAGTGCATGATTGCATCGGTAAAAGAAAGCCCACAGATAGAAGTCGGTCATGCACTAAAAAGCTACAAAGATTGACTGAGACATCTCCAATTTCCAATTCGAAATTGGTGCGTCATACAAAGTAATATTTGAAATTCAGTAACGTTTTAATAAAATAGACACTAATTGCGATTTAAACAACATGCCATGAAAATAATCAGCTACAAATTAAACTAATGACACAATACAGAGAGTGACGTACATCCTCGACCCTCAGAAACACAGGTCCCACAATCAGACACACTAGACAGCGCGACAAGAGATTTCGCTTGCAAAGTTAGATACATCCCCGGAATACATCTGAGACTGACGAGGCGAACATCAATCTAAGACCTATTATTGGTCTCGAGACGGAATACATCTGAGACTGACGAGGCGAACATCAATCTAAGACCTATTATTGGTCTCGAGATACATGTATAACACAAAAGATTCAAGAAAGTATTTCCAATTTAGTTTTACTGAACATTATTTTAAAGAAAACTAGATTTAATTTCCTCATATGACTGTTTTCTCTCTTTTAATTAACTTAGAATGATGAATAGCAAAGTCTTAAATGGCAATTTAGTTTTATTTTATTAACTTAGATTTCTTACAATGAATGAACATTAATAATATTCTTCTTAACATTAAGCATTGTGTATACATTCATATATTTTAAGGCTTAGTTCGTACATTAGTAAGATTAACAAAATATTCAACAGTACACAGCCAGGGGTCACTCTCTTTTATGTGAGGTAGGGGTGTGAGGCGCAGGGATCCAAACCCTGACCCTGAAATATCCTCGGAATTGACAAAATATCCTGAATATATCCTTGGCCCCAAAAATCGTCTCCGTGCTGCCAGAAAAAAGGTCATTTCCAATTCTTTAATTTTGACCAAAATGCGTGACAGTTGGCAACTATGCCACTCTAAAATATCTTTAAAAAAACACCCTGAAATATCCCCTTGACGTCAAATACCCACCCTGAAATATCCCAGAAGTAAAATTACCCACCCTGAAATATCCTGGTAGCCCAAAAAAGCGAACCTGAAGCGCGGCACATAGACGGATATAGGAAGTGCCCCCCGGGGTACACAGACATTATCAGTGCCTGCATGCAGGATTTGACAACTACAAAAAAATTGCACAAGTATTTTATGAGATCGTTGTCTGCGCTCTAGATACAAATGTCATTTACAATTGACTAATTTACGTAAAGTTAAGCGCGGGAATTAAGAGTATCATAAAAAATATGGACAAAAATGCGATAATACAACAATCAGCTTGAACAATGTTATATATAATTTATAACATACCTTTTTAGTCTTGGCAATGACGAGATAGAAAAAAAATGGCGAAACCAACATCAGAGTGGTGATCTGTTAGAAAATGAAAACGCAATATAATTAAAATTAAATCAATTAACGATGCGGAACAACGGGAACAAATTGAATGAAATTAAAATCCAACCCTGTACCTGCGGGAGTTGATATATTAGTAAAACGAAGCAAACAATAACATAATGGCAATTGAGGATTTTTTCCATTAGAATAATTAATGTTTGACAGTGTGGTTGTCATCACACCTGAGACAGCAACTGTCATCTTATATATCAATGTTTCTTGGATTTATGAATGCATGCATTTGTTATGAGTATAGAATGACTGCGAAAAACGGAACGCTTAGGCGTTTGTATAGGCTCAACTCCTTTCACAGAACAAAAATGTTCTAATTTTACAAAATGCATTTATTCGCTGAGTAAGCACCAGCAGTGACAAATTTGTACTATTTTGAATCGAAATTTTACATCAAAATAGTAAATTGGGTATTGCGTAGCAATTAAAGAAGCTACCAAAAATAAATTATTACATAACCATAATAGAACTACCCCCAATTCAGCCTATCGCAACAACTCCCATGCAATGTATTCCCAGTGTGTTATATTTATTTTGTCATTCTCCCGGTCATTCTTTAGTTACCACAAACAATAAACTGCCAGTTTTATTTACTAACACAATTAGTCCCCAAAAGGCCATTCTATTAATGTCCAAACATTGCTAACGACGACAGGGTCTTTCTTCGTATAGTTTATCCTTCGTATAACCGACTATCTGAAGCCTCTTTTTTTAAATATATCTGTAGTACGGGAGTTGGTATTATTTATACAATACTGTATTAAAAAGTATACCCACAGCCTATTACCATTTTTGTTAGATAGTTTAATTCAAAATTCTTTTTGTACAAGCGACGGTAACATTATCTTTTATAATGTTTGTGATTGTGCAGTTAATTTACATCATTACTGATTATTATAAATAAATGCGCGATATTATTTAATTTGGCTTAAAATACCTGCTTTAACACGAATATTAATACACCATATGGAATGCTTATCTGGTACCTGTAGGAGCATATACATAATACCATGTATATGCTCCTACGGGTACCAGAAAAACATTCCATATGGTGTATTAATATTCTTGTTACAGAGAAGCAGGTATTTTAAGCCAACGAACAATGACTACAGATTAATAAGTCTAAGTGTAAATAAATATTGTATTAAATTAACATTGGGTAGAATTCCTACAAATAAAAATGGTGACAACTTTTTGAACAATTTCAGAAAGGCATATCATCTTGCTTGTGCAAACAAGTTATAAACATCAATCAGAAAAATAAACAATCTATAATGATTTAAAAAAACATGTATTAGGAAAGTTTGCAATATCCTCCTGAGTAAATGTCAAAATGGCACAATTCACTTGCATGCAAACTAAATCATGATATTAAGTGCCAAACCTGCTTACTATATATAGACAGTGTTTCCCTATCAGAAACCTGATTTGTTATGCAATCGTATGAGTGTGTGAAATATACAAGTTTAATATACAAAAGATCAGTGGGTGATTAGTACACTTTCTCCCTAGCAAATGAAATCTGGCTTTAGAAGAATTCATAGTAGGAAATGAGTCAAAGTAGTTTTTCACATAAAATTTTTAATTACTTAAATCGCACAGTCAACACTAGTGACACTATCTTTTGTTTACATTTTTTTCCACAACCCTATTTCTCTTTCCTTATCTCTGTTGTCGTCCCATATAAGTATACCCATATTTTGTAAGTTTCCAGATTTCTTCAATTGGTGAAACAAACATACAATAATAGAAATACACATCACATAAAATCCATGGAATAACAGGCCACAAGAGACATAACACTGATTGTCCAAAAACACTTCTTGCATAAGTCTTTAAATATCCTATAATCATAAAGCTGAAAAAAAAACACAGAGAAATAAACACATTTTCTTAAGATCAATTAAAATTTTACATTTCTGAAAATTCACAGAAATCTCAAAGACAAACTTTTTTGAGCATATGTCTATCAACAGTACAAACTATTCCAAGACTATTTTAGGATTCATCTACAAAATATGGCTTATCAATAAGACTAGATGTAGTTGAATATGAATATTCCACTATACAAATGTGACCATTTAATGCAATATTTTCTGTTGTAGTTCCTTTGGAGCAGGAAGAATCAAGGATGACAAAAATATCAAAATCCATAAATTGCAAATGTTGCATGGATTATCAAGTGTTATTTATCTGCAGGGAAGCGTAGGTAGTACACATCTCCCTAAAATGATTAGTGATTAAATAATATGAAGATATTAAAGTGATAAAAATATTTTAGGATGCAGGTAAAGTTAGGTAAATCATCCTTACCTGGTTGCCTGCCAACTGTGAGCATTTTTTAGTGCTACTACTGCACCAGCCTCTTTATATGTAGCTACAGCACAAGATACAAACAGTAAACTAACAGTCCAATAATGAATCAAAAACCACAACCACGAAAATTCGATTATCATAAAGTACGGCAAAAAGATCAGTTTAGGTATAAAGGATGTCCACTGACCAGCTGTTATAGCAGGTAACTGAAAATGACAAACAACAAATTATAGCATACAATTTGCTTTCACTTTGCAAAGTTTGCATATTCTGTATACAATTGCTGTATACAGTTAATCATGAAATAAATCAAATGCTTAAGTTCTATAAATAATGTACATATTCTGTTAAAAACAGTTTTTCCGTGCTGCGTGAATATCTGGAGTATCCAACATTATTCAGTGTCTTTCTAAACTCTATTTTTAACATTTTTGAAAGTTTTGTTTGCTATTTGTCTTTGGTCTCCAAGTCAGTTGATTTATCATCATGTCATACGCAGCATGTAATATCAAATGTCACATCATGCTCTAGTTTTCTTGCATCTGATTGGCTCTCACAGAAATACACCAATAAAATGTTGTAATCTGCAGAATTCAATTATAAAATGAAAACTATTGTATCTATAAGAGTGCAATAGCACTTCAATTATTGTTGAGAATATTACTTGCAAGAAAATTTAAAAGCTTGAAGTTGCAAAGAAGTTTTAGGTTTTGATTCAACTAGTGCCCAGTAATAGCCACTTGATGGTTTTGGAAGAAGTACAAGGTAGGATGTGACAACAAGGAAAGATATTTATACAATTTATACAAGCTGTGATAAATATTAAACAAACCTTGTGAGGTCTCGAAAGAAGTTTTTCCTCAATTTCATCAGTAGATGGACAGATAGCATTCAGGAATGGCAGAAAAGTATCAGTGTATTGGTAAAAATAGAGATATAACATTGTCAAACGAGGCACAGATTGCAAGCCACCCATTAAAGATATTGTGTTTCTAGGATATAATGCCTGAAAAAAAAAATGTTTAGAAACACAACAAGTATGTAACTGTTCAGTGTCACAGTGCTAATTGCTTTCCCTAGGGTTTGTGTAAAAGGCACAATTCTGGATTTACGACATGATCATCTCTCATCCAGCTGCCAGATGAAAGGCCAGGATGTACCTCTACGCGGTCATTTGAGCAATATGCTGGCCTAGGCTTTTCGTGTTTTTCCTATTAGATACTGTGCCATGTAGGGAACAAGAGTTGGTGCCAACTTGTTAATGAATGCATTAACAACATGACACCACTGTTTGCAATTTCCGTTCTATGTTATTTGTCTTGCCTCATTGTTGCCTTTGTGATTGGAAGAATAACTATTACACTTGTTTTATTACCATTAGTTGTATTAATAAAGCACCGTGTTAATCAAAATGATAAATTAAATCAGCAAGTTACCCGCCAGATTTATGTGATGACCTGATATCTCAACAAAGCAAATTTCCACTTTTCTGCA
The DNA here is from genome assembly GCA_028565635.1 of Phoronis ovalis. Taxonomy (NCBI): domain Eukaryota; kingdom Metazoa; phylum Phoronida; family Phoronidae; genus Phoronis; species Phoronis ovalis. The sequence goes on from JAOXYB010074388.1 coordinate 13,160, forward strand.
GCTTTAAGGAAAATGAACTCAGGAATAACCTTTTTACCTTATACTCCCATAATGTCGAGGGAGGTTTAACACCTAAAGTAACAGCACTATTGATGGCATTCAAAACTGCTCTTCTATGTAAGTCAGACATGTTGAAATATGTTTCCAAGTATTCATCAGTCAATGCAACCAACAATACACCATCTATTAAATTAAAACTAACAATCAACTTTTGAGCAACATATTGTATATTACTTAATTTACTTTTCCAACCTCAGTTGGTTGAGGTCATGATGGAGATATGTTTTTTAGAACGATTACAATAGCTAATATTGTACACTATAAAGTACCCCCCAATTATAAAGAGCTTGTCGTCATTGCATAATCTTATATACTAACAAGTTATGCTGTGATCAAACAAAACATTTCGTAATATTCTTAAGTTAAAACTGGCATGGTCAAGGAGGTCACTCAAACTGAACAAATGACTTACAAGAAACAACAATAATCTAATTTGTATAACTTTACCAATTTCTCTTTCCAGAAGCCGTGGAATGTATTGCTCTGTCCAGCCTCCAAGGTCAGAAAACCAATCAGACACATCCTCAGAACTCCATCTAGTGACAGGTTTATGTACTAAGAGATTGTTATTAGGTGATTTGAGCCATGAAAATAACCACAGCATCTGGAAATTAATAAAAACAATTTAAAAAAAAGTGGCTCAGTCAAAATTACTTTAAAGACCTTTTTATAAACTTTATTAGTCTACAAACAATCATATTTTACTATCGGAATCCACCAAAATAATCCATACGTTAGTGTACCGTACCTTCTCAACTAACGTCTGGGCTTAACTATAGTAATTTTTTGTTATATTCCTTCTATTTAACAACAGCGAAATAATTATGTCATTGATCTTTTGTCAATCGAGATAAGGTTTTCTCTCTGCGTGATCCATCGTCGCCTACCACGTCTATCCTATCATTATGACTCAAGCTGGGGAGCATGGTTTTTCCTTAGCGGGCTATAGATAAACTCTGGCAGCACAGCATGTGTGTGTGATCGACCCCTACCCGCTTAGTCCACTGTTATGCCTATTATTGTAAGCTGCAATTTGGTTGGTGTCAAGACTTTCGTGACACTTTATATAGAAATAAAGGGATTATCGTTCTTCTGCTTTTCGAGATAATAAACGAAAATTGACTATGGTTAAGCTCAGATGTTAGTTGAGAAGGTACGGAACACTAACGGATGAATTTATTCAGACTGCACAGGGCCCAGCATGGGAATTGCCATAAATATGGTAACAGAGGTGCAAATATGCTTATTTTAAAAGTATTTTATCAATAAGGTTTTTAACAATAAAATTATTAAAGAATGTTTCTATTCAACACAGACGTTCTTTTGTCTTGATGCCAGTTTCTGATTATTAAATCAGAGCACATAACAAGTTGTTGGCAAGAAAATAACAATCACAAATTTCTGTCCCATTTTGTAAAACTCTTACATGAATAACAACTGGTATTTGGTAAGTATATAGCTTCAAAATTAAAATAAATAAAAATCTTACCAAAATAACAACAGTGGTCAATATGATACCATAACAAAAAGCTGAACCAATTTGAATATTAATATTCTTTGCAAACAGGCTACCAGAAGTATCAAGCCATTGCTCCATTTGGTTGATTATATTCTGGTACTGTGGGTCACTAGCCATGTTATTAAGCCTCTCTTCTGTTTTTACAGGAAATGACCTTGTTATAATATTCCTGAAAAACATTTATTTGTATAATTGCCTAGAACTGGTCTAATCGAAACAGTCATATATTATATGAACATCGTCCTGCCGGACGTTTTACTTATTTACTTGTCCGGTCAAATAAACTTCACTTATGTCCCAGGACCTAAATGGTTAACTGAAAATGTTCAATCCTTACACAATAGATTGCCCTTTTTTGAGCCTTGGCGGCAACCGATTCTCCTGCGCGGAGGTGATACGAATGGATGTCCGGACGTTTAGCCACAAGATACGCAGTCCGGTAACAGGATGTTTAGCCACTACCATAATATAAATACTAGTACTGATTTGATGCATTCTCAGACAGTTTAAATGCATGCTCTTAAGGCTGGATGAACTGTTTGTATAAAAGGGTAGAACCAAATATCCACACCCAGGATTCATAGTATTACCTGAGAGTGCAATTTACTTTTGGATTTCCTGGAAATTGTTGCCGACATTCTGGACATTCTCTTTTCTTTGAGGTTACTACCCACTGAGCCAGACAGAATCTACAGAAGTTATGGCCACAGCTTAAAGTAGTAGGTTCTATCATAAGTTGATAACAACAGTGGCACTGGTAATCACTTTCACTTAGCATTCTTTCTAAACTGGGTGGATGAAGAGGTTCATGGTCACCAATCCCATGACCCGCACGTTCGTTTAAGTCGAAATCTTCTCTATAGGTAGCAGCATTAACCCTTCTTCTCATGCTAGCTTCAGAACTCTCATCAGCAACACTTTCCATGACTAAAATGAGATTGATATTCATGCATTCCAATGAAAAGTCCTCTAAAAAAATTACGTGATGTCGGACACTAAATTTACTAAGTTTTAGAGTGACATTTCATTGTTGCCACACCAGAGCTTCAATTAATAAAAGAAAACACCAAATGTGTGGTTTTAAACACAACACCATTATTCTACTAACTGATCCATGCACACAAAGACTTTGGTTGCCACGCTCAAATTCGTGTCTCAGTTACTTTTGACGGGACTTTCGATAGTTGACGACAAGAAATCAAAACAGTAAGTTGCCTGCTGTCGTTTCCTGGATCTAACAAGGTCAAGGTTACATATTCAAGAACGAACAGGCCCGGGGGGGTACTCAAGTTATTTTTTGGTGGGGGTGTGCAGCCGAGTTGAAAATTTTGGCTTTGAATTGTATACTTTTTACTGTATTTTTTTGGATTGCTACCGTAACGATATTCAAAAATTTGGATTGCTACCCACTGCTTACACAGGTTTGTATCCATAATTCCATAATTAATATATTTTGGAATTTGGTTTGTTGTTGCGTAAAAATGGATTGATATACTCAAATATTTTAAAATTTTGGATTGCTAGCCTTATATTTCACAAAATTTGGATTGCTACCCTAAAATTTCAAAAAATTTGGATTGGGTTTACTACCACAAGCTAAAATTTTGGATTGGGTTCCGCGGCACATCCCCGCCTAGTCAAAAAACCTTGAGTACCCTCCCCGGGCGAACAGGTAGTGTATTATAATTATAAGATAAACTAAAACCCCTACAGATATTAGTTATGTGTAATAAATATTAATGATTCGCAAACTTGCGATTAACTTGTTCAGTTAATCCTTTATCTCTAAGCTTTAAATACGTTTGTGTTGAGGATTCGAGAATATTTAGCCGGAAGTGACATTGATTGCCATCTATCGTGTACTTTGAACCTTAGGAAACTGTTATTCCGGGGTGCGGGCTATTCATTTTTGTGCGAAAATGACTGCTTAGAACAAGAATACTAAAATATTTATATACTATGGAGACCAAGAATGACATTAAGGAAACATTTTCATGGTTGAAAGACAGCACGCCGGAATTTGGTATAGATGGTTGCCAAATAGAAATTCTAACGCTACCACACGAATTTTTCTTGGCACTTAAGGTAAGGATCGGGTACATCTATATCGGGTCTACATCCTATATCTGCATGGATAATTCTCAAAATGGATGAACCCATCTCTAAGATGAAACTAGTACGAGCATGTGACTTGACCACTAAGATGTGTCTAGCTAACATTAGTAGATTTAAAAGATTACACCATGTATAGTATATTTAGTACTTTATCGGGAGTAGGTGTCCGAGTTATGCTCTTCCGTATATACAAAATAGTGGTTTGTGATGCAGTAAAATGACGTCAGAAAAATCTGAGTAACTGTCACAAACCAGTATATTTAGCACTTTATCGGGAGAGCAAAACTCGGAAACCTACTGTAAGTGACAGCAAAGACAGTGTATTGGAGGCTTATTTTGAAACTATAATCCCTTTTTTTAGGCTGGAATTAAGGATGCAAATACAAGGATTGTCTTGGCATCACTGTACCTTGGAACAGGAAACCTTGAGACTGAACTAGTAGACACCATCTATGAAAAATGTCAGCAGTCTGCACAATCAAGCTCTAGTCTACATGTTAAAGTTTTGCTAGACTTCACAAGAGGTTCTCGCGGAGACAAAAATTCCCGCACAATGTTGTTACCACTTTTAAAAGATTTTGAAGATAACGTTCAAGTATCTTTGTATCACACTCCTGATTTACGTGGAATGCTGAAGCGAATAATTCCAGATAGATATAATGAAACTATAGGAGTGTCCCATTTGAAAGTCTATCTTTTTGATGACACATTAATTATGAGTGGTGCAAATTTAAGCAATGATTATTTCACAAATCGGCAGGATAGGTATATCATTATAAAGGATTGTCCAGAATTGGCAAACTTTTTTGAGAATCTAGTCTCATCAGTATCAGAATTTTCTTTACAATTAATGCCTGATAATACTGTTTGTTTATCAGAAAAGTTTTCAACGCACCCTTTTGAAGACAATGATGATGGCTCAAAATTTAAGGATGAAGCGTATGGTAAAATAATGTCTCTTGTAAATGGTGATTATTCTGGAAAACAAACAGTAGCACCAGGGCACAATCAACCAAATGATGTGGAAGCAAATAAGAGAAGTTTAAAGGAAATAGACACATGGATTTACCCTTTAGTTCAGATGGGGCCATTTGGCATCAAACAAGATGAAATAGCTACTACCAAATTATTTCAGTCTGCTAGTGTTTCCACTAATATTTGCCTTGCTTCTGGATATTTTAACCTGACTGAAGATTATCAGAATGTAATCTTACAATCTTCTAAAGCTGATTTCAGTGTCCTAATGGCATCTCCCCAAGCTATGGGTTTCTTTGGTGCTCGTGGTGCTGCAGGGGCCGTACCTCAAGCTTATACTCATATGGCAAAGCAGTTCTCTGATAAAGTTATTGACAACCAATCAGAAGAGAGAATAAAGCTGTTTGAATTTTCAAGAGATGGGTGGACATTTCATGTTAAAGGATTATGGTACTATCTTCCAGGGCAAACACTGCCTTCATTAACATTCATTGGTTCGCCTAATTTAGGTTACAGATCTGTACATAGAGATCTTGAAGCACAGGTTGCCATAGTAACTGAAAATTCTAAATTATGTGAAGAACTACACAAAGAAAAAATGAAAGTTCATGAATATGCCAATGAGATTAGTAGAAAAACGTTCAATGAACGACATGTACGATTATGGGTGCGTATAGTGACTAGATTCTTCAAAAGTTTCTTTTAATACTCAACCTAATTATTAAATACGTAGGACATGTTACAGTATTTCTGTATCCAAGCCTACCTCAAGAGGAGATTAACATCTAAATTTTCACCCATTTAGGTAATTGTTTAGTAATTTTATGTATATACCTTGATGGTGCTTTCCATTTCATTATTTATTCAGTTTTGTGCTTCTTATTTGTGTCTGTCTGATATGTGTCTGAGTGTTCTATAATTGCAAAATCGCTTTAGTGTTGTCTAGAGTTATATTAGTCTCAGGTTTTTATGAAATAAATAAAAGCTATCAACCAAATGAATGTTCATTCTCGATCTCCACCAGGTATCGCCATTATTTTATTATTGATAAAACTGTAATATTTACATCTGATGTACAGGTATTTGTTTGCAGACATACAGATCATTTTTTTTACACAGAAGCAGCGGTAATAGCAGTGGAACATGCCCGTGAACCTGTTATCTATCTAGTGGTCAAAACGCGTTGTTGTTTACTTCTTTACTAGTCATCGTGCCGATGTTGTTTACTGGTCATCGGTACACTGGCGAAAACGCACTGACTGATAAAGTTAACGTGCTTTAAACCGATATCGGTGTTTTATCAAAGAGTGACCTCAACTGGACACCCAGTGAACACCTGTAAACAAGATTGGTAGTCACTTTTTGGTTGATTCATCTCATGAGTGAAGTTCGATTTGGCAATCATTAAACTCCCTCCAATTTTCAATATTCAAACTTTGGCGTTGTGTTTTTAATTATTTACAGAATTAAATTACCGAACGTAAAACTTAACAATATGTATAACTGAGATGTCAGCCAGGTTAAGTTGTCATCATCTCTTGATAAGAAACTCTGAATTCATCGGGATACATGTTTCTGCTCGTATATATAACATATCTGTTTAAGAGTTGAGACTTAGCAATTTATTTCGGTGTGTCCATTTTTTCGTGTTCATCTTTCATCGAACATTATTAGCCACCGAAGTTCATGTGGACATTTTTTAATCCTGTGGACAATAGTTTTATCACATATTATAGTATATTAAGTTTTATTTGAACCTGTTGATTGCGAGGTATTATATTTTTTAGTAGATGTTTGCCTACATATGATAGTCAGTGCCATCTTTGGGGTAGTGCATCACTCACGACGGAAAGTGTTAAAATGCTGCACCAAGACGTGATGTTCGTTTTATTTCTAATTGTTAATTACAAGGATTTATAGGGAAACGATAAAATGTCAGGGTAACATCTTTGTACGAAATAATTATAATTTATTTTAAGTCGTATTTTTGTCATATACACACACCCAAAAATCCCTATAGTATAATCACAGAAAAATTTTAAATTATAATTTTAAGATAACGCCAGTCTGTATATAATGTATTTATCGCATCAAAACCGGACAATTTAAAATATTTATGTTATAAAATTGCAAAACCTGCAGAAGTACCTATATTAACATATTTAACGAAGTGTCCAAAGTCGGCTCTATTTTACGCTTCGATGCAATGTTTGGCATGCATGTTACGTGCTTCAGTCGTACTTGTTATCAGGAACCTAACTTGCATAAATATTTCAATAAGGGCACAATACATTTTCCTATCTACTTCTCATAGAACAGTAACAGTTAAAAATTACATTCATTCGGGCAAAAAAGATTTAGTAAAACTAAAAGTTATTCTGTATTCTAGCTACTCCCATGACTTGTCAGTTTACTCCGAAGTCTACCTCCAGCAATACACCCAATCTCAACTATCAACATTTTTGCACCTCTTAAAATTATTCCATCCGATTTTGGTAAATTTCACTAATATGTGTATCAATCTCTCCTTAAAAGATTTTCCTTTCAAGCAAAAAGTATAAAAAATGATAGAAAACGTTAAATATAAGGATGTATTCTTTTTATTTTGTTGTATATAGTAACCGTCTTCTACGATTGCTTTTTATTTTGTTGTATATAGTAACCGTCTTCTACGCATACGATTGCTTTTTATTTTGTTGTATATAGTAACCGTCTTCTACGATTGCTTTTTATTTTGTTGTATATAGTAACCGTCTTCTACGCATACGATTGCTTTTTATTTTGTTGTATATAGTAACCGTCTTCTACGATTGCTTTTTATTTTGTTGTATATAGTAACCGTCTTCTACGATTGCTTTTTATTTTGTTGTATATAGTAACCGTCTTCTACGATTGCTTTTTATTTTGTTGTATATATATATAGTAAACGTCTTCTACGATTGCTTTTTATTTTGTTGTATATAGTAAACGTCTTCTACGATTGCTTTGTGTTTATCATGTCCGTGTCAGCTCTCCTAGTACAAAAATACCAATAAAATGCAGTACTTCAAGATGTATTATATTTTATGTAAGGAAAATCAAATTATAAATTTAATAAAAGAGGAAAACATGCAGTGTCTTCCTCATAGATTGCTGTATATGCCTTGTTAGAAATGTAATTTTTGCTGACTCACAAGTCGTGACATGAATATCGAAGTAAAATGAAAATGCATACATATATAATTACACATAAAAAATGAACAGTAATTTGCAAAAACATCTTCTGAAATCAATTAAAGGTGTTACTTATTTCAACTATTAGAAAATGGAAAAATAACAGAAATATATTTTATAAATATTTTAATATAACTTTGCACTGTACTATGATATAATTATACCCTTTTATTTTTTGCTAAAAGAGGTACTATATATATAATGAGGATATAAGCAGGTACAAAAAGTCTTGGTTCTGGTATATATGTAACTAAGTTCTACGTCAATACAGTTTTTCATTTTGTATAAGCTAAATAATATATGTATCATCAAATAACGCATAGTTTGTAGCTAGCTAGAAAACCTATAGTATTGGAATAATTAAAATTAAAGCCAGGATTTATAGTACAGCACTCTTGCACTCTATCGTCTAATGCTTTTATGCAATCACAACATATTGTTTCTCGAATTTTTGTAAAATTCTATTCTTTTCAAGTCATTGGCTTCTCTACAAGTATATTTGAGTAGTTTTAATGGTTGTGTACGTAATACATCGGGAGATGATCCTAATATTGAAAGTTTTGGCATACTTTCCAACATAGTGTTCCTGTTAGTAGATTTCCAGCTCATCATTTTACACCACTCCTTTCTCACAGACCTTATAGCAAAGCCATAAAAATAACAATTCAGTGCAGCATTACCGTAGCCAAGTATCAAAAATACACGCAACAGCCACTGTTTCAGACCATCCCCTTGCAAAGAGGACGCGTGTGTTTCATCTGTGTAAAAAGTCATTAGCGTAACCATACTGCAAGGCCAAGAAACAGAGAAGTAAAAAACCATGACAACAAGAACGACCAAACCACGTTTTATTTTTTTTGTGTGGCTTTGACACCGGCTTTGACAACGAACTAAGTTTCCACTACGGCGAAAATATGCAATATTAATTATTTTGCAATAGCAAACAATGAAAATGATTACTGCAATGAATTCAATTGTTATGCATAATATAAAAAAGCCTCTTGGAAAATATGCTGTTATCGTACAGCTTCTAACTTCGTCTGTGATTATTGTATTCCATCCAAAAATTGGTAAGCATGATAGAATGACAGCGGCTATCCATTTTATGATGATAACTCTTTTAGTTCTTTTTGTTGTGACAATTGAATGATAACGAAGTGGGTACTGCACCGCAACTAAACGCTCCAAAACAATAGTTAACAGAGTAAATGCCGACGCAAAATAGTGCACGATACTTGCTGACAGTAGTACTAGACAGGCATATGCTGGAATATATAGAGGAACAGCACCACGGACTATTTGAAATGGGGTATTTATTGTGGCCACTATCAAATCAGCTATGGCAAGGTCTATAATTAAATAGTTTGTACACGTATGCAAAGCTTTGTTCTTCCTAATTACTATGATCAAGCAACAATTTCCTACAATAGCTGCTGTACCAACTAGCACTAAAAAAACATTAAGCCATATCGGATTAGGTTGATAAGCATCTGATTCCATAATGTTCGTACCATTGTGTCCGGCTTCATAATTATCTAGTGCCACGTTTTCCTTCATAGTTAAAGTGAATGTCCGACAAAGTGTAAATAATTTTCGTACAATTTGTAATTAATGTATAGTCATGAAGAACACGACCCGAAATTTTTAGCTTTAGCGTATAATAAATGAACACATTAATTGCGATTTCTAGTTCTCTACAACTTTGCAGATGGAGTTGTTATTAAACAAAAATTGATTAAAATCACGATTCAGTTAGTCTCGTTGGTTTCTCTCATATTCCTAGAAAATGTTACATATTATTTATGACGGCAATTCGCCGTTAATATCCAGCACGATAAAGTTTTGTGTTGCTCCAACACTGTGTTAAATTTTACGAAGAGAGAGTTAGTAAGAAAATGGATTAAAACACAACTGCTCTCTACGCCTTGGTAGGTGTCCCTTTTTTGCGGTAGTATTTAAAAATCCTGTATATGTGATGGAAATTCAGTTTCTGCTAATAATAACGTCTTTTAATTAAAATTATACGCGATTGACTAACAAATATTAAACTGCGTATGAGCAACAACACAATTATTAGTGAGCACCCGCAGTTTTTACTTGAATTTACAGTGGTATATATAATTATAGTTTAATTATTAAGAATTGTAGCCTATAGTGTTTTCATTAAATTAATCAATCTTAAAGATTTTTTAAAAACAGGTTATATAGCTCATTAACTTATCATGGCTTAGCTACTAATAAAATGTATGTAACAAGTGCTTTTACAAGAAATTTATTTAAGCCCCAACTTCTTAACGTGAAGTTACATTGTAGGTTATTTTTAGGTATTTCCGGTGATCTTATTTACGGAAATTCCTAGCTTAGAAGTTATAAAAAGTAAGTACTCCTGCTCGTGTACACATTGGTATAACTCTAAAATTAAATCAGACATTTTATGTAGTCCTAGCAATACCCCGGATTCCTCGGTAAGTTATCGTTTCTAAAGTTATTTTGTAGTTCAGCTATGACTGTGTGGCGCATCAAGTTATTGAATTGTAAACAATTCGCTGGAAGTAGGAAGTACAAGTGATCTGTTCCACTC
>JAOXYB010074499.1:0-23605 GCA_028565635.1 Phoronis ovalis
GAGATATGAGCCGGCCATGACCCTTACGGACAAGCTGTAGGCTGTCCATAAGTAAGGGTCATGCTTGCAGGACTACTTACGGACAAGCTGTAGGCTGTCCATAAGTAAAGGTCATGCTTGCAGGACTACATGATTTGATGCTCCAATCATGAGATCAGGACTACATGCAAGGTATCTAATCATTATGAATTCAATACAAACACATATTACAAGCTAGCACAGACACGCACACACACATAAATATACTACTTACATCCAGTCTATATCTTTATGAGTGTCATTTCTAGATATACCAAGAAGAACACACAGCCCTCTTCCTATTGAGCTAACAACTTCTTCATCAACTACAAATAATATTTTCAATTATAAATTATTGTCGATTCTATAAATATTTATTTGATTGATAGTAAAAAAAGTAATCAAAAAAGAGACATGGTGATTTATTGAAATGAATTGATCATACTCATAGTCAGCACTCATTGATAGAGTCATACAGTTCCGATGGTGACACAGTCATACTCATGGTCATAGACATAGTATTTAGTAAACAATTGTGAATTGAGGATTTTTACCTGATACACTAGCTTTCGTAACACGTTGAATGATGGCTCTCATCGTAAGTGGTTTTTATGTTTCTTCGTACGAGAAAATTACTTCTTAGAGCATAAATATTACAAATTCATACAACTAACTTGCGAAATACATAATAATTTCAAACATATATACCGTCGACTCTTTTTACCGGAAGTAGCACCTGGCGGCTAGTATTCACGCATGCGTTGTTAATAAGGATTTCTATGGAGACGACCTTGTGAGAGCAAGGATTTAGTTTCATTATTTCTGCACATTTATTCGATTTGTGGCTATTTTAATTGAGAAAAGAAGCATCATATAGTATAAAGGACACTTCAAATTACACATTTATCGGTAAGTTTCTGTAGTATGCGTAGAAGCGTTGTTTTAATACGAAATCCCCAAACAATATGGCTGCCACAATCACAACTCAAATCTTGCATTTTTTTGTTAACTTATGGATTTCACGTTAATTTTAGTGTTTAATAAGGTTTGAGTTGGAAAAGTGCGGTATATGCTAATTTAGTTCTGTGATAACATCGATAATTCTCTTTTATATTTAAATTTTTGTAGCAAAGCTGTGTGGTTGCGATTAGGTAATGTACAAGTATGTCAAACCTATTAAACTGATGTAAATATTACATTTGTAGGTCGTAAGATGGGAGATCAAGAACCTCAGCAGAACAGAACGTCAGAAACCTTGACTGTAACTGTATTGAGGGCGAGAAACTTAGTAAGTACACTGTACATGACTCACGAGTTCATGCCCACTCTTTCTGTGGTAATACGGTCAAAATTCAACTTAGTCAATATGCTCTTTTATAATAAAAAAAATCAATTTCAAAAAATTATATATTTTCTATTTATTCAACTTAAACAATTAAACTTCTGTGATGTCAAAGCAGGTTGATGGACTCACAAGTTGGTCCCCTACTGACAGTACAGGAACTGCATGGCCACTACCAGTGCTGGTCATCCGCAGTCATTCTTTTATATGCCCTCAGTAGAAAGGACCATCATTTAAAGTGGTCATCCGAGCCACGAGGGGTACAAAGACCCCAATGTTGAGAGCCAGGTTTTTACACCTTGAAGTACATGTCTGGTTTGGGTACTGTGTATTAGACATCATTACATACTGATTCTTCAGTGGCACAAGGAATATGCAGGTTGTTGTCTATGGTATGCCCTGCTATATTAACCTTTAATATAAAAGATTAATAAGCCAATACTTTCCTTACATTGTAGAATACTTGCAATAATGGTAACCAAGTTTTTTTCTGGAAAACTGAATATATTGCATACATTACTTGCATACAAAAGCAAATTTTTACCTTTTCCATTTTTATACTTTTAAATATTTTCAGAGAGGGAATCGTGGTGACTTAGTGACAGCTGTGGTTAAAGCAGAATTTAACGAGAGAACATTAGGTGAATCAACCAAAGTAGAATGTCAGCCAGAAGCTCCAGCTGAATACAATTTCCAAGCAACACTTACAGTGAATTTAGATTCACCAGAGAATTTAGATGAATTAGCATATAAGCCAGTCCTATGTAAGTGTAACAGTATTGCTAGAACTTGAGGAAATGCCGTGTTGTGTCATGATATATTATTCAGTTGCTTCAAGCACCAAATTTGCTTTATCTTCAAGAAACAAGAAAGAATTTTATATCTATAAATTTATAATTATGTAATATTCCAATTTTTTTTCTTAAAAAAATTGATGATTACTTACTAATTTTAATGTATTTATTTAATATTTATGATGGCTAACCCATCAAGCATCATATGCCACTGCAAAGATTCCTTTTCTACATTTGTAATATTTCATCAAGAAGAAGTGTAGAAGACATATTTTTTAATGACTGAATTTTAGCAGTTCTCATGTAAAAAACAGTAGTGGTGTTAGTTTTTTTTATCTCACATTTAAAATGTTCATTTCTACTTTTACTCAGTAACCGTTGTGGAAGTTCTTCCAAAAGAAAAGAAACAAAAAGAAGAGAAGACAATTAACCTTGGGCAATGTACAGTAGATCTTTTGCCCATTATAAGGGGAGAATGTCAACACAGATGTACTTTACAAATTCATGCATTGCCTGGCTCACCATTAGAAACATTGGGCCCAGATCACCCTAAAGTAAGTATAAAAGAAACGTTTGTGTTCTTATGATAACACTTGATGTGTTTTATGTTCCTTTGAATTTCTATGCTCTCTTGTACTATACCCTTTAATTGCTTTCAACAAGTAGAAATGCTGACATCATAGGCAATAGTTAAAATCATGCGATGGTCTAATATTTACTTAGTTTATAATTTATTTTAGGTTCATGGAAGTTTATTCATTTAGAACCTTTCTTATATACAAATTAACTGAAAATAAACAGCACTTTACCTGCACATATTTTCTGCTTACCATTATGTGATTGTACATGTAAAAAATTTAGTCAAAACTGAATCTTCTTATTAACTTTTTATTACAACTATTTTTCTCCTAATTGTTGGAATATCAAATAAATGTTCATGCAAACAAGACTATTATTTTGCTATAACACTGATTTTCACTTTTTTTGTTCACTTTATTTCTATTTTGACCTTTCCTAGCACGATCGCATTTCACTTCTACTGACATCCCCAGGACCAGTTACAAAAATTGTATGTTTTTTATCATTTAAAGAATCACTGACAATTTTGTATTTTTATTCATATTCTGTTTTTTGCTGATAAAACTAACAATATATTAGAACAAAGTGCTCTGTTGAATCTGAGAACACTCGTTTTTAAATTGCTTTTGTTGTGCAGTGTGTAGAAGTTGATATGAATGTTGTATGTGATTATATGGCATATTTTTATGTTTAGCAGCTTGTTTTAATAGTGCAGTGATGTTAAAACTAAAACCTGTTTAGTTTTAGATAAACAATCATCTAGACTTTGCACCAATTTTCATTTTTAATAATATTCATCTTGATTGTACAACCATCAGTTTTAGGAAGAAGAATAAACAGTAATAATGCATTGATATTTTCAGCCTGAGCTTGATATCCAGTTATCAGTGAATGAGCCTCTATTAAATGAACAACAACTTGGTGACTCCAATTTGATGACATTTAAAGTGGAATCTTTATATTCTCCTCCGGATGTTTTCCAAATGACTGGTCAGCAGTATATCTATACTGCTGCTACACCAGTTCCAGCAAGTGGCGACGTAAGACATATAATTTATAATGATCTTATTGCAATGACTAAATGTTTCTTAATAAAATTCTATAATTAAACAAAATAGATTATAGATAGGCTAATATCAAAAATCCAATCTTTAATTTCACAAGATATGCTGAAACGAAGCACTGTACCTAAGTGACATCTGGTGGACACAATTGTCAATGTTGCTTTAGAAAAAATGTTTAGCTTGATAAAGGGTCTTCAAGTCTTATTGCCCTATTTTTTCTTTAGATATTGCATTCATTTATGCTTTAAAACTCATTGAACTTGAACTATGAGTATTCAGCTTACTGCAAAGCTATGTTTTATGTAAAAAATACATGTTGGTAGTAAACTTAATCTTTATGGTATTTTTTAACAGAAGGAATCTCTACTGGTGTTTCATGGTGGTCAGTTAAAACCAGGTGTTGAAAAGGAGGCACCAAATAAACAGTTGAAATGGTTGATGCCTGGTAATGCTCAAGCAGGTGCATTGTACATTCCTGACAAGTATGTAACTGTTTCCTGGTACTTTATTCCGTGTTGCAATAACTTCAAATAGTGTAATTTAATTAGTTAACAAAAAAAGTTATAATATTATATACATTATATAGCTGGATGTCATATGACTTATTATTAGTCTTTTTCTGACAATTTTTGTCAGAAACAGATTTTGCAAATAATCCGCATTCAATAATTTCATGTGTTTACCACATGCGTAATAATTGATTGGTAATATCTCATGATTGGCATTATCTCAAGGTTTGAAGATCTAAGTCAACTTCTTTGTTGTATATGTGAAAAACACATTTTTAGTCACTGCCAGCAGAGATATGGTAGTAAGTTTATATTTAGCATTTACTATAATTGTATTATCAGGTTTATAACTCAAGATCCTATAGAGGAAGAAGATGGAGATTTCCGCAGTAGGGAAGATCGTGAACACCGTACTGTAGCTGAACAAGATAAAAACAGAGTCACTTGGAATACGGAAAGAAGATGCTATTTGCCTACTGATGCTTGCAAAATGTAGGACATTTATTTAGTGATGCTTTTTCAAATTAGGCATCAAAAAGAAGCTAGCAATCATTATGTACCGTATTAACATGATTCTTATACAATTCCCAGTAATTTAAAATATTATTACAGTTTTGGAACTCAACTGGATCCTTTATCTGAAGATTTTTGATGTTTGGGGTGTATTAGAACTAATTTTTAACACTCAGATATTATAATACCAAACTGACAAACTTTGTTAAAGACCATACTTGTGACTCATGTGCAAGTACTTTTCTTTCTCTAAAACAGTGAAAAATAATATTATATACATTATATAGCTGGATGTCATATGACTTATTATTAGTCTTTTTCTGACAATTTTTGTCAGAAACAGATTTTGCAAATAATCCACATTCAATAATTTAATGTGTTTACCACATGCGTAATAATTGATTGGTAATATCTCAAGTTCATATTAAACTGTATATTATACCTGTTTTCAGGCTACAGGATAAGGTTGCCAAAACTCGTTATTGGCCAGTGGAAGTGATGCGTATGCCATTACCCACTGGTGGAAAAGGAAAGAAAGTAAGTGTTGAATGTTAAAATTGTCCTCTATATATTTATTCGGTCAGAAGAAGGGATACCATTGTCATATAATTAATTCATAACTTACTATTTGTTTATGCTAACTTCATATAAATTTTGCTAATAAAAGCACTTCACTCAAGGTATATTAATATTCGGCACACTAATTAGCACATGTTGGCTAGTAAACATTCTTCAAAGAAAAAAAATAGTTTTGAAATGTGTGTCTTTAACATAATCATCATGGCACTGTAAATTAATTAGGCTTTGTTGTTTACCTCCACACGTGATTATTAATTGTTGTGTTCAGTCTAACTGTTGTTAACACCACTTGTCTTATTGGCTTGATAGTAACTTGCACCAATATTGATCATATCATGTGTTGTTAATATTGCATATAAGCTAGGATATATAAAACTCTTTTATATATCCCAGATATAAGTAATGAGCACACACTGCTATATTAATTTGTAGCTGTCTTATTGTGCCTAGCTCACCAAGTGAAGGAGTATCAATAAAATTTTAGAGTTCCAGTGCTTTATGATAACTAAGTAGATTAAAGGAATTAATACACTTATTTCGACTGTTTTATCTATATATTGATTTATCGTAGGGACCTGCTGTGAAATCAGGCATTCTGGTAACTTTTTTCTCTGCTTTCTCTGTTTCATAATTAGTGCCATCCTATTCTTTAACTAGTAAAATATCAGTCATTTATCTCCAAAAATTAAATGTGATTTAAAGTTTTTCCGAATATATCATTTGGTTTTCGAAGTGGTGGCTTTCTCATTTACTATTTGGACAATTATTGAAAGAACATCCTAAAGTGCCATTACTTCAAGAACAGTAACTAAACCATCATATAGTGTCTGTTGTTTAAATTAACTTCACATATGTATATAGTTATAAGGCTTGTTTGAACTGTGTGATATGCTTGTAACAACATTTCATATTAACATCATTTTAGTTCTTAGCTTCTCCTAGCAGTATATGCCATGAGTGATGCTACATAGGATATTTAGGCTGCTAGTTTATTTTGTGTGGTATGGCGTATAACTGTCATGAAATTATTTTTCAGTCATTTTTAAAAGGTGCTAACATCTACAGTATTCTATGGGTCATGCTTTTTAGGATTTGTGCTGCTTGTTCAATCAGCAGCATATAACACTCGTGAAATTACATTTCAATTATATATCAATCAGTTACCTCTACTAGAGAATTATTTGTGTAAACTATTTTTTAAAAATCCTACTTATATTAGACCATTTGCGTGAACTTGCTGGCACCACCCAAAAACCCAAACTTGCTTAGAATTTGTGAAAACAAGATGTGAAATGTTGTAAGCATTTGGGTTCCATACAAGTATAGTACATGCAAATTGATTTCTACCTTAAATTTAGGATTTAATGTAAAGGTACTGCTCCTGGTTTTCTTTTTCATGTGTGATCATTATATTAATTCTGCAAGCAATATGCCAATTTATGCTTAAATAAGTTAACGGTAATGTACATTTTTATTTGAGGTGTACTTTATCCCAGGATATGGCCGTGTGGTTCGTAACATCTTCAAAATAAGAACACAGTTTTATTGTCACATAAATTATCTGATTATAGTTTAATGCTGTTGTTTTTATATTTGTGCACATTTTGAGACTTGAAAATAAATGTTTTCTGAATTGTAATTTTAACTATGACTTTAAACTAATTGTAGAAACCATGGGTAAATAACCTGTCATGTATGGTGTTATATTAATTATTACCGTTAGATCCAATGTAGACTTGTAGATTTTACAGTAAAATATTTTCACATACTATTAATTTTACTGTCATACTATTTTTATCCCAAGCCATCTCCAGATAACTTTAATTATTTCTTTCTGAAAATATTAATATATACCAACATACTAAAATTATATCTATTTTTCTTAAAATTATGATTCTGTTTCCTCCATCGTATATGGAACCAGCATATAACAGTTAAGACTAGAGTGTTTAATTTTTCTTGAAATCTGGAGGAGGTTGTAGGGAATTCGATATTAGTTCATGCATATATATATTAGGGGTTTTGCATGCATTTTTGTGTTATCTGTGTACCTGCATGTGTTGTTAGTTGCTGATTGTTTTTTTTTCTTGCACTAGCAACCACGCTCTGGTCTTCAGCACTGTCACGATGTACTTATGTGTATTAGTGTGTTCTGTTGCAGTTGCTGTTTTTATGTTTTAATTCTTTAATAAGTGTTTTACTTTTGTTCATATTACTCACATGTGCATTGTAATTAACAGACAATTTGTTATGACATTCATTGGGGTTTTTTTTGGCATAATGGTACTGTTATTAAAAGTGTTCCAATTCTATGAATGACATGAGTCACATAAATACGAGCACATCTGGTCCAAGTCTGTAACTACACGCAACTGTTCGTGAATTCAGACAAAACGTTGGCTGATATAAGACTGTAGATTTTCCAGGAAAATTGCATAATTATTAATTATTTATTTTACTGGTAGATTTTGATAAAGGAAGTTTGTTTTTAAAAACCTCTTAAAGATGAAATATAAAAGAATCACCAAGACTGACAAACTCGTAATGATGTTTCTCAGTGGAATTGCATTTTGTGACATGCGTGTTTTTACTGTTGAAGAACCATTCAATACTAGTAGTACAAATATACTGTAAAAGCAGATAGAGCATTGTCAGATTTTCAGGAGATTCTACAGTGTCAGGTCAATGAATTATTCATTGTTTCACAATCATTATTCTTAAAAAATGTACTCACTAGCAACTTGGACAAAGTAGTAATAATGGTTATATCATGTCTATATACCATTGTATGTCAAAATTCACTTATCTGCTGCTTGCTGCCAGCTTTTAATATCGAATATAGCATTATCCTTTTCTAATATCTATAGATAATTATTGTTCTAAGATGTTATTTGTGGCCCATGCATGAAGATGATTATGCTATTAATCTGCAAATAATTAATTTAAATTTTATTGACTGTATAGCTAATTAACCAATTAAAAGTAAAACAATTTTATAGGAGGAAGAAAATGCTATATTTTTTCATGGAGTGGCATTTGTCAATCTTGCGCCCTTACTTTATCCAGGAGGTAGGTGAAACACTGCAAGTTGTCAGTTAAAAAAGTGTGACATTATTTCTGGATTAGAATAAATTCTTGTACTTTTACATTGTTTCGTAACTAGCTCTGATTGGTCAATACACAAATGCCCTGCCCAATCGTAAGTCACTTTTACATGCTTGTGTATTAGAATGTGTATCCTTAAATGTTTGTTGTTACTATGATTTTATCTTCCAAGGATCTTATTCTGTGTATATATAATCAAACATTTTCCATTTTGAATGTAACTAAAGAGATCCATGATGAATAACCGAGAAGAAAACATCTCTAGTCATTGCTATTTTTTTAAACAAAATGGCTTTTTTAGTGTATAATTACATTTAATGATATTATACTGATTTTATGGCATTTTGCTACTCTCACCTTTAGGTTGATGTTACCTCATGTGGGTCCATATTTCCAGAAATGTTAACCATTGTCATATATTTCAAATGTAATAAATACACATATCTGATACATTTTTATACATTTTCGAATTACAATCAACTGTACAGTTTTAAATTGTATCATGATGTTAATCAATATTACTTCTCTTACAGTCAAAAGAATAAGAGGAGCGTATAAGGTTTATGCTTTTACTGAAGCTGAAAACTTTGAGAAGGTATTTTAACATTTACTTTAATATTTTTTAATCATCAACATCTGCTTGTATGAACAAAAATTAAAGTGCAGAATATTGACCCATCAGTGAGTAACAGTTGGATAGATTTTGTCAATACATGTTGCTTCCAATTTATCCATTGTTACAAATGGTAGTAATAGTTTAGCACTGTATAACACACCAATTAATACATTCTAGACAGGTATACACTGTACATGTTATAATCATATATAAATTTGTTGTTTTTTGTAAAAGAGGATTACCCAAACCCCTAAAAATGTACGTCATCTTGAGTCAGTTTTTATACCTCTCCAACACAATCTAAATGTGTCACTAATATTCAATGCAACTATGCACATATAAAACTAAATGCAAAATGTCTATAGTGGCACATTTAGTTTTGTTGGAGATGTAATCATTTTGTTTTTTATGCACTTTCTTATGCATACCTTTGTGTGTTATCATTTTCCTACCGTGACCAACCACACAGTATTTTGAGGATATGCTGTTTGCAGTGTAGTGATAAATTTTATAGTAAAACCTTCTTAAATTTTTTATTTGTATGGCATGTTTTGAATTGTTAATGCTATAATATGACATTTCAGTAGTGCAATGAAGTACTGGAGACTATATTATTTTAAGTGATTTCATTATATTAAACATAATAACATAAATCACCATTTTTGCTGTTACTTTATGTGTTGAACTGCAATCGTAAGATAAGCTCTTTCCATGTAAATGAATAACTGAATTTTAAAAAAGAGAAAAACATGTTTAGTAAAGTTGACAGTAAAAATACGATTATACATAGCTTTTAGAACTGGTACAATATTGACTCTGTGAAATCAAGAACTCAAACTAACTAGACTAATTTTTTAATACTACTCCTATTTAAGTTATTAGTATCATCTTGAAAAAAAATTCAGAGCACCTTACAAAGACAATAATTAATATTTTAATTCTAAGAAGTTTAATATCTCTTTAAATTTCTCTGGAGTACTGAATAGTATTCAGTCTATCATTTTAATAAAACTGTAATGAGCATTAAACCTTTATTCTTGCAGACTAAACGTAAAGGTAATTTGTCCGATGAAGCAGCTCGGGTTGCAGCAGGTTTAATGATGAGAAATGCTAACTCACCATTTCCTAAAGGTGGCAAAGGAGGAAAAGAGAAAGAGGATAGCAAAGGAAAAGATGCTAAGAAAGGGGTAATGAGCTAACAAATTACATTTTGGCTTCTAAGTACTATTTAATTATTAATCACAGTTTGCATTGAAATGCAAATTGCTGTGATGTCATACATTGTACTTTCTATTGTCATTTATATTGTGGCATCATATTTATGCAATAGACTTTTTGCGTGCACATGGTGGAATGACTGTGGTGTGATCTCCATATGAACCCAAATGATTCAGCATTGTAGTTTTGACAATGAAACCATTAGGAATGCTTGCGGAGACCTGCATCATTATTCATTCTCAAAAGGCACATTCTTTAACATTTGGGTTCACACAGCAATCAAGACAGTGACTCTACCTAATGCATGCAAATACAGTTTATTAGAAGGATAAAGTAACTTAAGTTAGGTGTGGCTGTTAGCTTACTGAATACTATGAATTAGTTGCTGTTGTGCTTCTAAGAATGTGATGCCACAAACCAATTGAATGACTAAAGTGTATATGTGATGTGAAAACAGAGTTGCATATTTAGACAATTTGTAGCATTAAGACCTAGTTACTTTCATATAGTGAAATAATCTATAGTTACCACATAATTCAACACATCAAATTTTTTTTTCTTTTTTTTTCCATATGATTGACCTGTTTACTAATTGTGCAGCTCTTTATTATTATAAAATATTTTTCTTTAAAACCTTGTTAAACACTGTGGCACATGCTTTTTTTATTCAGTTATTATCAATATTAACTGATGGTCTATGATTATTCCCGGCACACTGATATTTTCTTCTAAAAAAAAGATGTTTAACTTCAATAATATCATGATCATAATTCAATGTTTTACCTGTTTTGATGCACTTTTAATTGTATTCTATATTTCTGCTTTATTTTCCAGCTTGCAGTTAACCACTCTAACTTCTTACACACTTCTTTCCACGTGAGATTTTTTTCTGTGTACTGCCTATTAAAAAAATATTCATTGGGTATCTTTTATTTGTGCCCCCACATTAAAGCACAATGGTATGTGAACCTCTGATATAGATGTAATTTTCATTTTCATTCAATAACACAGATCATGTTTATTAATAGTCATCCCACTTAATTGGTCCAGAAATGTAGTTGGTTCTGAGATTCACAAGTCAAAGGTCAAGATCCCAGTGAGTTATCAATTAGCCAGTTTGGATTTTATGTCAAGAAAGGATATTTTCTGCCTTACTAATGAACACATTGTTAACAATCCATTTTCCACTACCCTGCAGCTATAAATGTTCATTGTCCTCTCTTTTATCATAAGTGTTACTTTCCTATATTAAAATCCATTTTTGTAACCACATACTACTTTTCTTTTCATTTTATAACCTTCAGTATCATTTATTTTAATTTTGGTCTAATTCTAAGGTCAGATCTTTTAGTATTCATAAAATATGTTTATCAATAAATTGTCTCATTATTCATTTGATACCTGTATAACGGGTAATTATTCAATCAATTAATTTGATCACGATTACTGTCATTTTCAACATTTAACACATAGTTCGAATTCCCCTAAAACTTCATGTGCCAGCAGTGTTTATTTTATTTGTGTAACTGATAATAATTATTTTTTTAAGTTTTGTTTTATTTCAATCAAGACATGCATACAGTTAAATAATTTTATTTTTAGTAAAATCAATGTGTTTTACCTAGTATTCACATTTAATATATTTCTAGAGGCACAGTAAGGTTAATTTTAGTGTTACCACAGTTAATCCTAATTTGCAGAAGACACCTAAACTGGCAGAATCTATTATGTCATCTGATGATCCGGTTGGTATAAGTTAGCAAGAGTAGTACAGTTACAGTTCCCTTTCTCACTAATTTATCATTTTTGCAGTGCTAATTTGGTTGAATTCATTATTAAAAAAAAAATTAATTACTAGGCATTGACAAAAGCATAGAAATGGAAAGGTTACCATGTTGCTAGTTGACTCTGGGCTGACGCTTGTGAATAATGAAAAATATTATGTTTGTCTCAGCCCTTAATTGGGAGACCTGCAAAACTGGTTTAACTACCCTTTAACAGAAAATATCCACTTACAGTTTAAAAAAGCATTTATCCTTCACAGGCATGATTTTTTTTACAAAAATGTGCTTCATTTACATGCAGAAGATCCCAGGAGAATTACTTATCATTAAAAAAATTGCCCCTATTAGACACTTCGTGTAAACAATAATATCCTGTTTGTCAATTTTGCCCAGTGTGCACATAAGCGCATATTACCTGTGTGTCTTACTTACCCTAATTTTTAAAAAAAAGATAAACTCTTTTCCTACCATGTTGTGTAAGTGTAAATTACCCATTATCGTGGGTTAACTGGACATTTTGGTCAGTCTAAATTTCCCACATTATGTGCAGTTAGCTGTTTATCATTTCAATACATAGTAGCATGGTAATCTGCAGCAAACATTCTCTATGATTTCAAATATGCCATTTTATTACATGGTATCCCAAAGTTCCAATAAGCATCATGTATCCTAGCTCTATGGTTCTTATATAGTGTTAAGCAGTTATAAAAGTGTCTCTCAGTCTGTAAAAACTTGTTAAAGCTGAAATATTGTTATTTGCTATAATATAAATATTTATGGGACTGCATGCAGTTGCATATTGCCACTTTTATTTTACCATGTAATGTTTGACAATTTTAGTAAATAATTATCAAAATTTAAAAATATATAATCATTCTTAATAACTATAAAAATGGTCTTTTATCTGCAGTTCTCCAGAACAGAGTCCGTTCTTGTAAGTCATAATGTTGTTCTCTGCCCAACCTTTGTACTCATTGTTAAATGTGAGCCAATAAAGTAGTTGGTGTTGCCATTTTTTTTTCATGGATCCGATTGTTGTAATTTGACTGTTAAAACTTAGTATTTTAATAATCATCCAAATTAATTACATAAAATTAACCATTCAACAATCAAAACCCAAAAAAATGCTGGTATGTATGACTTCGTCGTTTTTATTTTTTTCCAAAACTTGTGGAGTTTCTGGTGCACATTTATAAATAGAAGTGTATGGTATTTCCTGTCAATGTTTCTTAACCAGTATTTTTGCACCTCCCTATTGGTAACATTTTGTCCAAACCAGTCGTTTTTGGTGTAAATAATGGAAACATTATTTGGCTGTGTATAGAGTTTGCATACTTTGGATATCATTCAACCCTTGGAAAAAGCAATTCATTATTTTTTTGTGCAATACTCTGTAGTAATTTTCAAAAAGATATTCTTAAAAAAGTATGACCATATTTCCTGAGGCAGTTTTACTACTTCTTTTCCTGCAACTGAAGTCTGGGTGTTAAATGTAATATAATTTTGTTAATAAATTCAACAACTGAAATTAGAATGACCTCTATTTTGTCTAATTTTATATAGAATGCTCACAATCAGAAGGTAGCAACAGGTGTTTGTATTGTGTCTCTATTCTTATTTTTGTTGAAAGTTATGTTTAAATTTGCATGTTAACACGAATTAAACATTTTGATGGATTTCTGTGTTGTTGACTAATAGTCATTGTGGCACTTTTGGAAAGAAAAGCACTTGGTGTTAATTAGTTTGTTGTATTATGCAACATCATTTTCATTTTAATTATGTACCACAAGACATAGATTGTTTACACGTACGTACTTTAATGTGGGGATGCAAAGTCATTGTAAGTTGTAAGATATACAGCAAATATGGCTTAATTATTGAAATATATAGGCATGAATTGTATTGCAGTTTGGTGTTAATTAATTTTGGTTGTATTGTACAACATCGTTCTCATTTTAATCAGATATATACCACCAACAAAAGATTGCTTACACATAGTTTAATGTGCGGGGTATGCAAATCCATTGTCAGTGGTAAAATATATACAAAATGTGGCTTAATATTAAAATTAAAAAAAAGGTGTTGTGCCATTCTTGTTTTAAAGTTTTCAATCATGTCACTCTTCGATATTGCTTAGAGACTTTTATTAATAAGTACTTTGTCTCTTTTGGTACCTTCTTATGCTTGCTCACGAGTTTATAATTCCAGATATCATTGCAAATCTATTAATACATTTCGTATGGTGTCACATGTCTTTCTTGTGCTTACCTGTAATCTGAAAATCAGGCCTGCAAACTCATAAATTTGATGGAATGAGTTTTATTAGTATAGGTAATAAATAACACCATTTACGTCAAATAAATGTTGATTTTTCCATGCCATGTGTTTCAGCAATCAGCTGTATTAAAGCAGTCTGATCAAGCATCTGATGCAGACGTGCCTCCTGCTCCAGTTAATGTAGAGGGGCAACAATATGTGGAGCATAAATCATACATTATGCTAGAAATAGGCCTCGATAGACCATTAGTGCCAAAGAGACAACCAGAAGAGGTGGCTAAGCGGTAAGAGATTTTTTTTTTAATTTAAAAAGTATAACCTTTCAAAGGATAACTTTGAAACAAGCAGCACATATGTAAAATATATAGAGTCAACAGCCTGAAATTTGTAAACTGAAGTAATCATATGTGTGGTTGTATGTGAAGTCTTTCAGAGAAGCTTTTTTAAACCTTTGTTTACTTTCCATTTGTTGTTGGAGTCATTTTCTTTTCTTTCAACTCTTCTTTTACTCGGCAAGCTTTTTCCAAATTATAAATTGCTATTTTTTGTATGTTTCAGGGTGGCAGAATATATACCACCACGTCCACTCTTTCCCAAAAGAACCAATGGAGCTCAGAAATCTGTAGAGGAATACCACAGCCAGATTGGTAGTGTAGCTAACCTTATTTTAGAGGAGTTCCGTGACTTATACAGTGACGAATTTACTCAAGGAGAAATGCCTACTACACCGGATGCAATAGAAGAAAGGTAAAATTAAGTCAGATCGATGTTCTTGTGCATGCTGTAAGGTATAAATGTACATTCATGTAATTCAAAGGAGGCTGATTACATGGCAACAAGACACTCATTTACTGTTCAATTGCTTTCATTTAGTTTTGATTTGTTGCAATAAAAGAAAGTTATTTTACTAAATACAGTTTTTTTTTCTGTAGGAGACAAAAGCTTGTGTATGAGCTGAATGCTTCGGGAAAATACTTTGCATTTAAAGAACAGCTCAAACACTCTGTGGTCAAAATCGTACGTGAAAAATATCTTAAAACATCAAATTTTGATAGCAAGGAAGAATTACAGGTACAGTATGCCATTGCTTGTAATGTTCTATTACATATAATATGGTGACGATGATGGTGCTGACCTGTATTGGTAATTTATTTTGAATAAATAGATTAAAATGTAACTATTTATCTGAACATCCTAGGAAAATCATTAATTTATTTTGTCTGTATCTTTATTAGTAGTTTTTCAAAAACAGGTTACAGTTACGGAAAATATGAGATTGAACTAATTAGCACAAAAAGTTTTAAAATATTTTCTCCAGTAGGTTTAGAGACGAGATGATTGTTTGCAAAGGATTCAGTTTGACTTGGTGACATAAATAATTCATGATTATTTTTGTAAATATATTGATAGATGTGTTCTCTATGTTGATAAAATTAAGAAATGTTCTGCAGTGTGCATATGAACACCAAGTTTTTACTATAAAGTGATCAGAGTTTTGTGATGTTGTAGCAATTTATAAGTGAGTTATATGTTTACCTGGTGGATCAAATGCATGTGGGTCTGAGTAATGTTTTATCACTGGAGGACAAGACACCCATTCCAGAACCTCTCACAAATGCTGCACAGCTCAAACATTTTGCTAGAGAAGCTGAAGTCAATGAAAACTTTGAACTTGCTGCTAAGTATTACCAGGAGGTATGTATACATTTTTTTCCTCTAATTTACATGTGCAGCTACCAGAAGCCAGTGTTTTATTTTTTGAATTTTGGGTTTTCAAAAAAAAGTTACTATAATGATACTGAATTTTTTTTAGATTTGTACTAGATTACACTGACTATTTCATACAATGATTGAATGTTACAAATTTCAGCGTATTGCCCGTAATAAGAACAGTGCTGACACCTGGTTTGATTACGGCACTTTCTGTTTATACATCAATGATGTATCAAAGGCAGAAGAATGCTTCAAAGAATGTATTTCTATAGACCAAAGTCATCTCGAAGGGTAAGAATTTACGTTTTGTATTATGGCTACAATAAATGTAATACTAATAAATTGTTTTTGAAAATTAGAGCTAATTAAGGGGCCAATTTTTTTCTTAGGTGGACTTCAGGTGGAATACATTATATTTAACCATCAGTTTACTCCTGTACTATCATATAATTTTTATATATATGATAAACAATCAAAAATGTTTTGTATATTAATAGGTTTTTTGTTTACTTTCTATTTCATTTGTTTCATTTATAGGCTTATACTGTATGGTGTGGTATGTGCCATGGAAGAACGGAATGAAGCAGCAGAAACATTTTTTGAAGCTGCAACGTGTGTTGCCCCTCAAAGTGCTTTAGCTTGGACAATGCTGGGTAAGGATATGCATAAATAGGCAGCAATGAGAGACAAAATATTCTAGTTTGTATATCACCATCTTTTCACACTACTGCTGTTAATTTAACAGATAATTTGCATCCATCTGTGCCTATTCATAAAATATTGGATAAGATTCAGATTTGCTGTATTACCTGTACCTTACAGAAACATGTGGTATTTCAGTTTTCCAGTTTATGTTTACTTAGTCAATGATAATTTGTGTATTGCTTCAAATTTCATATTCTGCCTTTGTTTCCCTTCCAGGTTTATTTTATTATGGCATAGACAATGATATTCAATGTGAGATGGCATTCATTGAGGCTTATAAATTAAATGTAGCTGCTGCAAGAGGGAGTTTACAACCTGTCGACCATGAAAAAACAGATTATGTATCACCAAGTCCAGAGATAAACAATAATAAAGATACACCTAACCTAGATGGAAATTCAGCTTTACAGGCAAGTATTACAACTAGTTAATACTAAGTGCTTGAATAAGAAGCAGTAGAAATTTACTATGGCTAGCACTGTAAGTGCAGAAAGATATATTAATAATATAGACATCTAATTGTTTTTGGTTTATATTGTCTGTTGATGGTTACTACAAAAAAGTTTATAAGGACATAATTGATTTTAAACAAACATCCAAATTTTTTTTCTAAATATTAAATCATAATCTGAACATAATTATCCAAATGTGTTTTCCATGCCTTTTTGTCTTGTGAATTACAAAAAATTTATTTCTCGATACCATATATTAATTGGCATTTATTTATAAGAATATCAAAAAAACTCATGTATATGTATGTTTTGTATCTAGGAAACTAAGAGAAACAGCAAGGTATACAAAATCTTGTTACCAGTATACCAATGACAGCCATATTATTCATATTTAGTACTTGTTGTTATTTCTGTAAATAAACTTATTCTTAAAGAAATGTCTAGCGGAACAAATTTGCTTGTCTGGAGTTGAATTTGTGAAAAAAAATACACTACATGTGTTTTTTTTAATTTCAATTTTTTATTTAGAATTTATCCATAAAAAGTTGAATATCAGTTACATATATGTACTAGAAATGGCTGACATTTGTATCATGAATGTTTTTTTGCAGTAACAGTGCTTCTCACCATTGCTTATTCTGTATTTTTTATTAGTAGTCTGACCATTTCTACATTCATGTCATTGTTGCAGTTTATAGTTAATCAAAAGCAGTATTTAACTTCACTTCATTTGCTTACAGCTTTCTGGTGATATTTTTTTGGCTTTACAGCCCTTACAGCTTAGCTTGATGTAGTAGGAACACACATTTTGAAATCATAAAATATGTATTTAGAGCTTTTCACCTTTTTTTAGTTTATACTGTAAAAATGATCTTGCTTCATAGACAAAACAGTACTTTAAACTGTATTTAATATTGTAATGATTAAATCATATTTCTGTACATTCCATGGAACCATATTTTTGTAACAGCCATCAGATGGATTTATCTTTGCATATACTTCTAAATGTAGTAAAAGGTGTATAGCCGTACAGACTTGAATTTAAAATAGTATTACGTGTAATAAATAATTTTAGCTACATGTGATCAATATTGTGAACTCTTAACTTTGAAATTGAAATGTTTGTTTGTATGAAGGCATTTAAGATATTTTTATGTTCATCTAAAAGGATTTCAGTAGTCATCCCATGTAAAATATATACTTAGCAGTTTTCAATACACAGATCATGTTAATATATGCAATTTACTTAATACCATTTTTTCATTTTATTAGTTTCTTGCTAAGCAAACCCCACCAACACCTGCTTCTTCAGACAAGAACACTACTCCCAGTACAGTTAAAACACCAGGAAAGTTACAGCCAGAAAAGAAACCATCTTCACACAACAAGAAAGGAGGTAAACCACAATAACTTACTACTAGAGTCTAGTAGACAAATATCATCACACTGTTATATCCGTTATTTCATTTTATTAAGGTAATAGAATGGATGTAATTTTTGTTGATTGCTGCTTTAGGTTTCCTGAAAACTAGTGAAGAAAATCTGCTATGCAGTGGGAGGCTGTTTGTTAGATATTCTGTGTTGTATTTGTTACTTTAACAGAATTGTTGTATTGACTAAAATAATCATTCCGACTCAACAGAGCACTTGGCAGCTGAAGGTTGTTAGAATATATCGATGTTTACTAAAACAGATAATTTAATGTGATATATTTGATTTTGATGTAGGTATGGGTGGAAGAACTACAAGTACTGAGAGTGTAAATTCAGCTAAGCAGCGTCCAGGTAGTCGTAATCGTAGTCCTTCTATAATACATCCCCCTGAACCACCTGCTCCTGAGGTTCATGAAGAACCTCCACCGAGAGAGCCAACACCAATACCAAATCAGAGTGTTTTCATGCATGCTGTGTATTGGTTACTGGAAGTGAAAGCAATGACGGTATGTCTTAATGAGGTTCATGAAATCCCAGTGAGATAGTGTGCATATGCATATATGTAAGATTAATGGCCTTTGATAGTATGTTATTCAGTTAATGCTACATCTCAAATGCATTTTTGTGCTACTTTTCTACATAAAGTTTGTTTAAACTATTTCATATACGTAATACTATGGCATTGTCTAATCCACCATCACCCTATTTCATTCTAAACTAAAAATATTGCAGTATAACAATTTTAATTGTTGCATTATCTGCTAATTTTTGTTAACCTGACATGACTTTCATATGCTATGTACTCTTTAAGTGAGAAATCTCATGTAGTTAGCATTGTGCAAAGCTAAGACAATACTTTGATAAATGTATTGCAAGTACATAATATATAACTGAAACATCTACTTCATTAATGTATAGTATGTACATAATATATAACATCTACTTTATCAATGTATGGAAGTACATAATTATGAATATATAACTCAGAAATCTACTTCTCATCCATATATGTACAGCATGTACATAATTATATAACTCAAACAAATAATATAACTCAAACAACTACTTCACCAATGTTTAGAATGTACATAATGTAATATAACTTTACTGAACATCTACCTCATCAATGCCTTACAGTTAATATCTAAAATTAAAGCAGTACGAATTCTGGAATATGTGACTCTTGGATGGTAATTTTACAATATAACACTTTGCAACTATTGAAATTATTTGTGTTGTTAAATGTGTCAAACATATGATACTTGTTTACAGTTTACTGAGAGAGCCCTAGCTCAGGAGTTATTGTCTTTAACTGGAGGGCCAGGAGCTGAATATCATGTCGCATTGAGCAGACTTCATCTGCAGAAAAAAGATTTGGAAAAAGCAGAAATTAGTCTGAATGAAGCTTTAGAGTATGACCACCAGGTATTGTTTTCATTTCATATTTTTATATGTTCGATGCCTGATTTATATATAAGGTCTTAATTCTGCTGTTAACTACTGTCTAATGAATCACCGATAGTAAAGAGGGAAACCTGATGATGCCCAAAACTGTGTTCGTGTAAATTTGTATGTTTAATTTTACTAAACGATGCCGTGAACTCTTATATCCTTGTAAAATTTTCCCAACTCTAAAGTTCTGCTAAAAATTAAAAATATTGGGCATATAATTAAGTTAAAAAAGTAATAGTTAAAAGTTGTTGTTTGAATAAAGATGACATTAAAGTTCCGCTCCATGGCTAGATATGTACTAGTCACTGGCTGATGTGTTTATAATCATATTAAACATGTCCAGAGAACCAATGATCTCTTTGTTTTTTCAGTTCATTAGATAATGTTGTAATTGTAACACAGCTGTTTAGGAATTTTTCATAGTTATTGTTATTTTTGTAGAATTCTGATGCCTGGTCCCTAATGGGACACTTGAAATACTTACTCGGGGACACTAAAAATGCTAAGCAATGTTACGAACATACTTTGGCTTTAGTAAACGATGCATCTGAGACACATTCAATATTCCTCAGGTTGGCATCCATATACCTGCAAGAAGGACAGGTAGGCTGTTTACAAATCCTGCATTAAGTAAATGCTAGTTAGTGAAAATTTACTTGTACTGTATGCTTAATCTCTGCTTCTTAGACCAATTAAGATATGTAAGAAAAGCCATTTTATATTGGCAGTTTTCATTATATTATGTTATAACAGTATGTCAGGTTATTTACTTATGGAGTTTCCAATCTATTTGTGGCTATTAATAACTAGTGAATATATGTTCGATTTACATGAGGCACCTTTAGTATGTTACTTGTCAGAACATAACCTTGGGAATAGCTTAAAGTACCACATACAACATGCACTAAAATTAAATCAACAAGCACCAATTATTCATATGAAGTAAAAAAAATTAAATGATATGATTTGGTTTTAATGGACTAGATAGTTATGTTGTTTTTAATTCCAGTTTGCTGATGCCAAAAATACATTTTTAATGGCATGTAAAAGAACACCTTCCTGTATTTCATGGCTAGGAGTTGGTATCGCCTGTTACCGAGTGAGTATGATAAAGATACAGTATATTACTTATAATTGTGACATTGCATATTTTTGTATAAAGTGTGTCACAAATAAATGTATTCTTAATTTTATATACTTTTTTAAAATGATAGTAACTCGTACAGCAAAGTACATCTCAGTAACATTGCCTTTGTATTTAATTTCAATGGTCTATTTGTATCTCATCCCTTACAAATACGTTTTCTACTTCAGCTTGGTGAATTATCCGAGGCCGAGGACGCTTTGTCAGAAGCCAATATTTTAAACAACACTGATTCTGAAGTATGGGGATACTTAAGTTTAGTTTGTTTGAAAACAGGGCGACAGTTGGAAGCAGAACAGGCATATAAATATGCTCTCAAGGTAATGGACAATTTATAAGAGAAGTTGCAAAAAAATCTTATATATAAAGCATGTTTACTGTGAGAAACTAACCATTTATGAGTATGTATGATCCTATCACATTAATTTGTTTTTGAAATGTTTGCTTAAAGGGTGATGGTGAAATGCATTCCTGAGTAATTATTTAATGCCTATTCCATTTTGCATAGACTGGGCTTCTTTATAATACTACCAAACATGAGTCAATAGCAGCTCATTATTGGCATTAGTCACCTATTAGATGCCTTACATTCACAAATATAGACCATTAATATAGACCATTAATATGCATTTTTTCTCCTTCAGTCCCCTTTTTTTGGCTGACTGTGTTCAGTGATCACTTTTATTTAAAAGTGGGTATACTTTTGCTCAAAATAACAGAAAGAAAGCATGCAAATGCTTTATAATATCAAAAAATGATGGGATTCTTTTATGTAGGGGAAGCTTGAAAAGGGCTGGGTCCAACTTGTAGTCTACAATCTCACCATGTAGTCTACAATCAGTTCTAAAAAAATCCTTTCTTTGCCATGCTACCACGAAAAATTAATTGGATGTTAGAAAATAATTATCTCAATTTGTGACAGTGGAAACATTTTTTATCAGAATTTTGGGCAAGATACTATGAAAAGATTGTGAATGGGAAACTTAATTATTTACTTATATTCCATTATATACAACTTTTCCCCTCCACCTTATTACTGATGTATTCTCTTCAAGTAGATAGCCCAACTCTTTGTGGAAAATTTTATTCATTCACAAATAAAGATTATCATGTCTCATGCCTAATTCTGATTTTTCATGCAGTCTTTCAATTAACTGTAGTGATAACTGTTACAACAGACCACTATGGGGAAATTGTGGGAAATACAAAGAAAACGGGCGATATGGTTGCCTATAAGTAATCCCCATAATTTTTGATAAAAATGACATATTCAAATTATCTCACTTTGTGCTAATTGTATCCACTTAATTCAAATAAAAATGTCCCCATGGCTACCCAGGGGCAAGAAGGATAAAGAAAAGAAAAAAGATGCTCACTAATGCGCTCAACACACTACATTCAGCCCCTTTTAATTTCTTTTAGGTGAATTTACACGATCAGGATTTACTTGATGAAATCCACCGGACACAAGAAGAAGTTGGATTTGGTAACCCACAATATTAAGTCAACATAGTTTTGTCATCAAGATATTGGAATTTCAGAGATGTCAATAGTTTGTAAAATATTGAATTAATACTGTTGGTATGATTACACTATTTGTATACTAAATACCTTTAAAATGTACCTGATGAATATTTATGTTATATGCAGTTGTGTTATGTATATATTAATATTTTGTATATATTGTTTTTAAAATACAACTTATAATACTTATTAAAAAAATTCATTTGCAGTTTTTCTAATATGACAATAGTATCTCTCCATTTGTTGTTTGCCACTGTACTAATTGGCGTGTCACGAGTCTGTTAACACTTAGTTCAGTAGTAACAATTTGATAAGTAGGTAAATCCTCATACTCTGAGAAAAACATGTGAATTATTCTGTGACAAATCTACAAATAAACTATTTTGAAATCCCGCTATTTTATGCAGACAGACTGAAGATCACATCATAGTGGGCATAGTTTATGAACTAACAAGCAGTGAATCAGCTTTTTTCTCTGCACAATGATTTTTCTCAATTTGTAATAAAACTTCATTCAAATATGTGTTTTTCGCTGGCTTATGATGGCACACTTATTCCGATAAAATGAATCACCATGACGCGAACAGGAACGAAATAGGAGAAAAATGTCCACCCATGCATTGCTGAGGTACGACAGCTATTTTTAGCAGTAACTATTCATTACTTTCTGGTTACACTGTATTAGTCAGGTGGCTTAGCAAAATTATATTTACCGAGCGGATAAAAGCATGAAATTTGGCAAGCAGGTCCTTTGAGTCACAAGTAACAAATCTGGAGTGGGAGC
>JAOXYB010074610.1:0-15096 GCA_028565635.1 Phoronis ovalis
CACTTTTAAACCATGATGGTGGAGGAAATTAGAAAACCAATATCAAGATGAACAATATCAAGAAGAATAAGCAGTGCCAGAATTCATAAGTTGGTTACAGACGTTTAATATATAAAGGACTTCATTGTAAACAATCTACATAATATTTCATTGTTCTAAATTTCAAAATAGTAATCGATTCAATATATATAAGGGGGGTTGTTTGTAAAATATATTATTGTAATTTCGTAACACTTCTTCTAATCTAAACCAAATAATAATAGACACTACAACATCGTGACAGAGACATATCCTGAGCAGTATTAATTGGTCTGATCCAGAGTACAATAATGTCTGACAGTAGATCAGGTCATATTTGCAGCTGTTCTTTATTTTTGATACTGGACTCAGTCAGGGGTAATGTGTTAAAAGCATAGTTTGTAAGGATGACCATACAAAGAAAGCCTTCAAACTCTCAGTTCTGCAATTTCCTTAACATTTCTTTCGTAAGCAATCTGTTGACTAAGTCGTACTGTTTTAAGATGCCCATTGGGTAACTGATAGCCAATCAAGAGCTGGTATGTCATTCATGGTTCACATTTTATTTTTCTCTGGATATTTCAAACATCCAAAATCTCTTTCTGAATTAACGAGACTCCTGGTCAAAGGTATCCTCAAGAACCATTCAAACAATTAGTCCTACCTTTTTCGTTTTACTGATACTTTTCCTCTTTTTTGTCGGAGGTCCACTTTGCATCTGAATCTGTTGCATTTGGTGTTGCTGATTTAACTGTTGCAGTGTCTGGGACGCTAAATTGACCCCTGCTGGAAATTCCCCATTTTGACCCCATGTCCTTTGATGTAGTTTCTGTTGGTCACCACCTGGGCCTTGCTGCGGATGAGCGGTGACAGACGTACCCTGTCTCTGGGTTAGTTCTGCAGGGATGGGTAAACTCCATGCTTCTTCTATGCTTGGTAGTGTCTTAGGCCTGTAAGTGATAAATCTAAATCAGAAGGTTGAATTGACTGAAAATACTGTACTGTATGCAAGGTATTTACACAGGAATTCTCATACGATAGGAAGCCAAAGCAAATTCTGTTTCTCATTTTAGTCCCTACGGTATTCCATATTACCACTCCATGGATGGAATCTAGCAAAAAATATATTTTATAATTTTGTTGTGGAATTGCTCAGTTTTACAAGAAATAAACTAATCAAATTCACCACAGCAACACAGCTGTTTTCAGGGGCAATTCTAAGATGGCATTATATATGTACTGTCAGAAACTTCATACACTGAAGGTTCCTGAAGTGCTCACAGCACCATCTTGGAATGACTTATAATAATGTTTTCGGTTGAAACTTCGAACAACAACTTACAAAATTTATGCTAAACGTTGCTATTTCTATAATAGAATTTGTTGTAGAAAAATTGCAGAAGAATTTTATATTTCTCACTGCATAATTCCACAGGATTGATAAAACTATTTTAAAATCATGAAACTAGTTGCTGTTTACAATTACACTCATTGAAATACAGGTGATGTAACAAAGTCAAATAAGAGTGTTTTTTGTATCTCGAGCCCTTAATTCCACTTACTTTGCTTGCAGCTGCTGTATTGGTATGTTCCCAAGCTGTTGCTCAAGAAATTTAATCCTCGACGTCAAATTTGGATTCATGCAGGATTTATTTTTTGTAGCGTTTACAAAACAAGAAAGGGCGTCCTTTGGCTGGTTGCAATTTTCATACAAAATCCCAAGATCAGTCCAGGCTGCCACATGTGAACTATCTAACTGTACGGCACAGATGTATGCCTGGAGAGCATCCATAGGCTGGTTCTGCTGCTGATATAGAACACTACAAGAGAAAACAATGACCGAATACAGTTAACTCTAGCACTGGCCATTAGAGGTGCTGACATATTTTAAAAATGTTCGTCAGGCCACACCAAAAATAAAAGTTGTTTAATGGGTTAAACCCTCAAAAACGGACTCTGTCAGTTGGTTTTTATTTTTAAAAAGTGTTTAACAGGCAAAAGCCCTAAAAAACCGAGTCAGTCAGGCTTTTTTTAAGTGTTAAAAGAAAACTAAAACATATTTTGAATCAGACAACACCAGGACAATTTGTACGAGTGGGGTTTTAGTGTTTTCTGATTTTTTTTACAATAAAAAAAAAAAATTTAAAATGCAAAAATTTGAAGTGGTCAGGTCTATTAAACAAGTTTTTTTTAAAATAAAAGCAAAAACGTCAAATTTTTCTTTTTTTTAAATCTCGCCTCAGATCTAGTTTATAGTTGTGGGGTATGCCACTAGCAGCAGTATAATTTGAATTTGTTTACATCAGGTTTATTCTAAACAGAGTAGTGTACAATATCTTAATGTATTCACATGAACAAGGCAAAATGTTCACAATGAATTGACGAAAAATTTAACTGCATAGATACTGTGAAATTAAAAGAAATGCTCACAAACTGTATGCCCTTTGCCCGTTAAAGTCCCCAATAAATTTTAGTTAATATATTGCACGTCTGTTATATAGGGGTAAAGATTTTGATACTGGACGAAAATAATGATCACTATTTTTTGACAAAATATGACTGAATAAGCTTTTTTTAAAAACAAAACTTGCAATTCTACCCAAAACAGACTGAGGTCGGTGTATGGAAATAAGACACATGACATATTTACCCTATGGAGCACCAGGTGTCAGCACTTGCTTCTGATTCGTCAATGGAATGCCTGTACGACACAAAAGCATCATGCACCTTCCCCGAACAGGAATAACACCGTCCAAGTAAATACCAGCTTTGTCCACTCGTTGGATCTGTTCCAATGGCTTTTTGTAAGAATTGTATAGCTTGTGCCTCCCTGGTGGGTTTGTCTCCTAAATAGTCACAAATGTGATACAACCACCCTGTAAGAAAACATGGCTATGAACATAAAATTATGAAATGTAATAAGATAATCATGGCTTTAATTTACATGAAAAATTAAATGTTGAAAATAAATCTGATATAAGCCACTAATTACAGTACACATGCAAAAGATGAGAATGTACCTCCATAATGTTCAATCTAATGTACCATATTAATATATAAAGTACTAATTAATCCAGGTATCTGAATAAAATACGGGTCAGAAGTTTATGAATATTAAAATATCAAAAATGATAATATTACTGACCTCAACTGACCTGGTCAAACTTTCTCTACCTGATACCTTGCCCGACCTGAAGCTATTCAATAGCTATTCACTTATGGCATATTTCACAAAATTTAGACCAGTAGCTTTTGTTCAAGTCATACTGATTCCAAGGTAATTTTAAATCCGCTACAGTCCAATTTATTTAATATTTGATGCAGACAAAGAAAAATGAACAGCAGTGAAATATGCAGAACTCTGGCTATATTTATTGTCTAAAAAATATAGAAAACTTACCAAGCTGTCTCAGAGTATTAGCTTTGACATTGTTAGGTAGACCAGGCAGTTCTAGAATCTGTTCGTAGCTTTCTTTTGCTTGTCGATACTTCTGCTGAGCTTCACACAAATGAGCAATGTGAAAGCGAACTGAAAAGACAAAGTAATACAGTATATGACTCGTACCTTTATCAGTGGCAGAACATGCCTTTAATTGTGAAAGCACTACAAAAGTATTACTTTCTTTCTCTACAGTATCTCTTTAGCAACATGCATATTCCTATTATCATCATATTTGCAACCTTATATGTCAAACTGCAAATAATTCTTAATTATATATTTGAAAATAATTATTGTTATATAAAAGCAAAGACTTTTTCAACATAATGTTTTTATAACTACATATTCCTCCAGTTATTTAATAGCTAATCTTGCACTTGCAAGCAAGATAAATGCAAAGATTACAGGTGCGCTTTTATTCCCCGAATTACTGTGTTCTATCTTTGACACTTTACCCCTGTATGCACCTAGAATGTCCTGCTATACCCTGGTCAATCCTACAGACAGAGCATAACCAATCAATACTGGAACTTAGTACTGTCTGCCAACATACAAAATGTAATAATAATGAATTTATTGATACATAAGGTAGAAGTACAGTAAATCTTTTAATTTAAATACTTGGTTGTGGCAAATAGCGTTTCCGAGTTTATACACGAGAACCAACTGCTAACAAAAGGGGCAACAAAACGATAAAATGTTTAAGTATTGCGAAAGTAATCCAGACATTTATTCATGAGATTCATACCATCTAATTTGCACACCTTAGGGATATAACCTCAAATTAAGGAACTAGCAGCACAAATTAGCCATGAGCAAAGATCCAATTTCAAAGAAAAAACTGTCTACAAAGCTAGTTGAGTGCAAAGTATATAGCTTTCTCATCAATCAGGGATTGCATCTGTTAACTTCTTAGCTGGCAGTTATGTAACATGTGTCTCAATTGTAGAACAGTAGGTCAGTAACCTGCTAGGAATAAACCAGCTCTACTAATTATGCATATACTACATGTCATAACAAATGTAAATTAGGTCTCTTCAAAAAGCAATTACATCCTGAAGAGGACTTCAATTACATAATATGCCTAGCATAACTAGAGATCTGGGAAGAGTTCCTATGCACAACTTCACCGTTTATTTGATAAGGTTCTGTTCTTAGTATCCAGATTAAATTTGGTCAGCTTATACAACAATGAATGCTTATTAGTTTTGCAATTCCATTTTCCCTCTCATGGCATAGCACCAATATTGCTCCAAAACACTGTTTTTGTAGTTTATGTACAATATTTTGCAAATCAAGTAAACTTTTTAGTTTGAATTTGGCAAAACTATATGATAAAAAGATTATTTTTCATGTAATGCGTCAACAGAATCATCAAGAGATACTTTTTAAAGTGTCAACTTATATATCTATCGAAGAAGGAGTAATAATAAATCCGAATAAATCAGGCACCGGCAATATGGCTGGCTCCAGGCGCATGCTCAAATCGAAATACCGTGCTCTGATTGGCTAAAGACCAAAAGCTTATGCCAAATTTAACGATCAATTTAAAAAATCTACTCACATAAAATGAAAATATTATTAGGTACGTAACCCATAAACAAAAAATATTTTACTAAGACCACAGGGAAAAAATGAAACTGAAATAAAACCCCTTAAAAATAGGTCAAAATGGCATGTTTTAGCTTACAACTTCGAAACATCGAAGCATTTTTTTCCAAACTAGATACGAATTTTAAATCGTTGCTTTATACAAGTTCAGGCCAAATTTCATAAAAAAAGTACTATTGGTGTGGATTTTCATGCGTGGTGAATTTTACTTCCGATTTCCCCAGCTAGGAATGATGACATCACATAGCGTCTGGTCTGGTATGCGAGCGGGGTTTCCCTCAAGCAAGATAACAAATGCGGTATTAGGCTGGTTTATAGTATAGTTTCATTGAAATATATTTTAAAAGGGTTGTGCAAAGGAACTCTTCCCAGATCTCTCTAGTGTATAAAGCTATATGAACAAAGCATTCCTAGTAACAGTCAGGTTGATCTGTAGAACATCCAATGAGATCAAACATATATCAATTCAAACAAATCCCTGAATCCTGACATCATATTTTGACATCTTCATGCGGAAAAGAATGATTCATTTTATTAAAAATCTTACAGGGATCTCATCTTAACTTTCATACCAGCTTGAAGGTTCATTAGTAAACAAACAGGCACATGCCATATTGCTTTTTTAAATACATGAGAAATCTTACATGGTATCCATCTTCTTTTCTAAATTGACAAGCTAATTCACTTTTCAAAGTATGGAAGCAATTGAAAGCACCTCACAGCACTTCTTTAATGACCTTGACATATGTGATTACAGATTAAATGAACTGCACTAAGACACCAGACTGGGATGTTACACAACGTTACACTAGGTCTATTCTTTTCAAAATTATCAGTTTACAAGGAATTAGAAAGTTATACTAAATCTGATGGGTTTGTGGCAAAAACTGACAGCCACTAATTCTATCTCAGAGAAAATAATTTATAACACATGGGTATATAAGCGCTTACTGAGAAATGTTCCACATGGTTGTACCCAGGTAATCCAGGGTGGTAGGTGCTATATTCTCCAGAAACCACAGAAATGTAATCAAGACAGGTTTGTTATGTAATATGTCTAGGAACAATACACATTCTTGACTCTGGCACTTGACTTCAATCAACTCATTAATACTGTATCAAACCCTTACTTGTTGTCAAGCCTATTACATAGAACACTTAAAACCAGATTTGCACTCGCACACCACACACAACGCCATTACACACTACTTTATAGTCCTGGCACATTAATACACACTTTTTCCCATTTGTTTGGGGGTGTGGCATTTTAATTTTGGGTGTTTAGTAACTCAACATACTTTCTGATTAAAGCAATGGAAATTCATGAAATCATTACAAATTTTGGCCTGTTTGCCATTGGAACAGTGCGATTCA
Organism: Phoronis ovalis; assembly: GCA_028565635.1. Classification (NCBI taxonomy): domain Eukaryota; kingdom Metazoa; phylum Phoronida; family Phoronidae; genus Phoronis; species Phoronis ovalis. The sequence continues at coordinate 6,443 of JAOXYB010074610.1, forward strand.
GTTCGGTAAAGACCGCACAAAAATTAACTGTTAGCGTATGAGAGGGTGTATGCTCACATCATACAGATAATAGTTCGGGGAATATTGCTCTATTTTACATTCTTGTGACCATTATAACTTTATAATTGGGAATCTAATGGTGTACTTATGCCACATGTCCTAAATTGGCACAAACTACTGAAACTGTGGCTGCACCAACATATACACCAGACATGCTCACAGTTGCGCAAAAAAAAACCTATATCATATGCCCTACAGATCAGGGAACTGATTGAAATTACTAGTGTATTTTATAGTATGCTGGTTTGAGGTCGGAGAGTAGTAAATGCTTGAAATCTGTTTTTTTAATATACATAAGCGCAATTACACGTATATTTTCATCACATCATTCAAATTCCCATGGTTGCCCACATGTACATATCCGTAACAGATTAAAAATGGGGGTAGTGATAAAATATATGTATAATGAATACTATCAACGGCTGCGAATAACTCGAATAATACATTTTTTAGTAAAAAACTAGTTTTGTTTTTGCTTTCTTTTTCTTGTTCTTTACTGTTTTAACTAGTTTTACAATAATAGAATACAAACTACTAACATTCATTAACAAAATGGAAATCAATCAGCAAGGACAAATAGTTGTGGTCACTTAATTTAACATACACATTTCTAAAACTTACTTTCAAATTTGGATAAAGTTGCTGGATTAGAGTCATGTAACGCCAGTCGGAAATGCTGTAAAATAAAAAGTGCTGGCCACTGAGTACAAATCGAAAGACAATTCTTCACTAGCAACCACACAATACAAATCAAAGTCTACGATAAAAGTAAAGGTAGCAAGGTACAACTCCTTTCAAGTGGTATATCCTGTACACTGTTTCAGATACCATGATGGCTTCTTTATTAGTCATTAGTTATTTCGCTGAGTCAAACCCCTGGAGTATTTCCCCAGGCATATTTGTTGGAATATTAGTAAGTATTTCTCTCTGGTGTATTTATCCATGGGTTCGACTAAACGAAATAACTGATACGCATGTGAAAGGGTTTTAAAAAGATGTTTTTCCATTCTTAAACTGTGACCCTTTTTCACTAAATAAAAGAAATTTTAGATTACCCTTTATCAAATAACCCGGTAAATGGATCACCCTAAAAGTGTACGGCTAACCAAGTAATGTACAACAGTCGGGTTTGACTTGGACCCCCCCCCCGGTCAAATTCTCATAACCGTCTGTTGTTAATGAAAACTAAATTAACGAATGACAGCTTTTTTTGAAAAGAGAGTAAATCTACAGCCAAATATGTTTCTTCCATCATCAAACTCCATCTAACCAAGGAAGAAAACACGTGGCAGTTTCTTGACGAAAAGACGTTTAATCCCCAACTATATATCCATTTACATCACCATCAAATACCCACTACCTATCTCAAACATGTTTTGAGATGACTTGGCTAGAAGCATGCTTGTTAAACTCCCAAGTACCACTTTCTCCACTTACCTTTAAACTTGTTTCATTATCCGAGATGAATTTGTACATCAAACCGAGGCGGACATGGATCTCATTGGCTCTAACAAATCCTGGTTCACTGTATAAGACTTGTTGGAATGCCTTGATAGCCCTGTAAAAACAAATAACCTTTTTATTTCTTTTTTCCTAGTGTTTTTATGACATCTGTCACATGACTTGACTGAAAAAATACACACTCACACTAATTTCAAACTAAACCATGCATTGGCAAAAATTGTGAGTAAAAAATAATTGATACAGGCACTCACAGAGTGAAGTGGGAGCATGTGAAGTTTCATCATCAGGAAACAGAATAATTACTGTATTGTGTTGCAATCAAGGACCACAAAAGTACGAGTCAGTCACTGGAACCGGGGTCAGTAAACGAGGAAACATGAGAGAGCTATTTCTAAATATAGACACAATAGATATATATATATAGAACATAAAATGGAAAATATGACTTAATTAAGAAAAGTCATAAATAAACATCACCTCGGTAACATATGAGGATTTAACCGATTCAGCAACCTAACCATCGGAAACTCCCCGTAACTCATCGTGCAGCTTGACAAATAAACAATTCTTCACACTGGCTAGTTTAGTGTTAACTACACATATTTATTATAACTTTCAAAACTGACGACAACGTGACGTCGGTGAAATCATAGCAGACGATCAGCTGCATCAGTTAACAGAATGTACCTGTATATAGTACGACATAGTACGGAAGTTATAAAAACACAACTCATTAACAGGTGTACTATGTACCCTACAAATACGCACAATTACGCCCACTAATAATTGTCTATTTTTTTTATATATTACACCTGTACTATTAATAATTATCTATTTTTTTTATATACTACACCTGTACTACTATTTCATTTACATAAGAAAAGAAGTTTTTATATATTTGTAATGGGACTCAAGGTAAGAGAATTCATACATTTCTAAACCATGAGAGGTTACTCTAGTGTACACATCCAATGCTGCTCTACCTATTTGAATAAAAGAAGAAGTAAACAAATGTCCGATTTTCTAATTCCCTTCAAATTAGCTTTGAGCCCTACCTGCAGACATATGAACAACAAAGGCCAGTTCAAAGTCCCCCCTCTGGTTTAGGCCAATAATACCCTGGCACACAATCTGATAACAGGACGTTTATACTTAAATAGATTTCGATATCATTGTACAATGTCTACTTCTACTTTTATCTTGATAATTTAATAAAGGAAATGTTGTGATGACACAAATGATGTGTTCAATGTCCGTATTAAATTTGACTTTAAATTCGTTCGACGAAATATCAAAAGCAGTGGCAAGGTATTCCAGTATGTGATCATTTTCGGAGTACTAGCTTTTAATATTTTTATGTTTCTTATTAAATGATGAGAACATTCAAGGTAATTATCATGCAAGATAACTTCTGACTTTGTCATCAATAAGGAATTTGAAGGGGCTTGATCAAGCTACTCTCATGTCTAAGGGACTTAATAAATTCACCCATGTTCCATTAAGAAACCAAAATATAGAAATATAAAATTAAAAGACAAAGCAATCGTTAACAGATATGATCATTATTCTTAATACTATTTAAAAGAAAAATTAATATTGGTCACAAAAATGACAAAGCATTGTCCTCTACGTTGGTTCAGGAATGTCAAACCTTTGAAAAAACATCATGAAAAAGAAAATTTCACTTTAAACAAATTATCTCTCCCATAGTCAGTTGTGGAATGAAGAATACTGATGCAGGAAGGGCAGAAATACACATAAGGCCTTTGCAGAATAGGGCCATTAAACTTGCTGAATGACTTTTCCAGTGAGTAGGTATTGATTTCCACGTGTAATTGTTTGAACTTCAACAATGCAAAGCAATCATACACAGCTTTTACTATGTAAGTAAGGGATATCGGAAATATGCACATATAAAGAAATATTATATAGTTCTTCAACATAGCTAAGATATAAGACACTTGTTATTCAAGAGTCAACTAGTACAAAAATATAGAGTGAGCAATACACTGAATGGAGTCGGTGTAATTCAACATGTACATTCATTACAGAGAACAATATTGAACAAAACCATTTGACAAAACTCATTTTCTTCAATACATTACTTGTTATTGTTCTATTGAATACATCAAAAAATAACCTAGAGAAATTTGATTTACTGTAGCCATTTTTAAAAGCCATCTACATAGGGATCCCATTTCATCCCACAGTACATTTGGTTTTGAGCAAGATTACAAGTGACATCAAAAACCTATTGGTTTACACAGCTTTCACCTGCTTTGCATTTGGAAACAATCAGAACAAGTCTGCAAAAGTACACCTGAATTTGATTACTGTAGAAATTTAGAAGTTCTAGCAATTCGATATATTTTACAACACATGGGGAACGTTGACTGCCATGGAGTGGAGAAATATTGAAATAAAAAATATAGAAACAGTTTAGAGAGCTCTGAGAATGTGGACAACATATCAATTTAATAATATGAATCCTAACAATACTCACACACATACATTTCCCTGGATACGTGACTGAATGGTAAAGTGCTAAAGCGTATAAATTATAAACCTGATCATATAGTAAAGATTGTGCAATAAAGAACTTGTAGTTATAGTCACTGGGCAGTTACTACATATGTTACGACATGCCTCCAATGTCCAAACAGAAGCCAAACTCATGATTTTATACCAGCATCCACAATACTGATTTTAAATCAGTCATCATTCCGTAATCCTACGATACTACACCAATTACAAGAACTCGCTGTACCCTCACCAGTTATAGCTATGAATGAGTGTTTAAGAAATATTACGAGGCCAGAGCACCCTGGTGACAGCGACTTGTGTTAATATATAGATCATGCGATGGTCGTGTCGACTTGGTTGTCATTGTGAGAGTGTGCTTAGGAGGCCAACATGGATAACAGTCTGTAACCTTTTCATTACACACCAGTGCTAAATAATGTCTTCAGTATGTGAAAGACAGAAGTTCATGTATAACCCTCTGCTGTTCACCATATCCTAAGCACAAGTAATCGAATAAAGCTAGCACTGGCCTCAACCTCTACAAAAAACATAGCAGCACAAACCTTTACTGTGTGTCCTTATCAGCAGCACTTTAAATGTACTGCATTACCTGTCTTTATACATACCTGCCTTTTGTCCTCCTGATAACCAATGGAGTTTCAGCACATTATTATACTCGGGGTAAATATAGCCATAGCCATTGATTATATGAGACGAGCCTTAAATGCATTGAAATATATAGTAAGCAGGTCTGGGAAGGCTTTACAATTCATTTAAAAATAACAGAATGTCAATTACCAATATGTCTACAGACAGGTTGTACACCATTTATAATGATGACCTAGTGAAAGAAATTAACAATGAATTCATAGTAAACTATTGTGAAGAGATCATTTTTTATATACATGATTGCTAGCTTTATAGACTGGCACAAAATACACAGCAGTTATATTGGTTTTGGATAGGAATTAATAAACCACAAAATCTGGCCAACTTTATGTTGAACTTGAGAAATATACATTTTCACTATTCACTCCTAGTAATATTTCTACCCTATGGAAAAGATATATGCAAAAGTGTGCAGCTGCAAATGACCAAAACTATTTCTAGTATATTTAGGCAGACACATAATGGATATTTACAAAATCATAGACCATGCCCATTGATTAAATTCATACATTATGTACAGAATATCTGCAATCCAAAGCCCAGTACATTATTCATATTGTGTGTCATGTATTTGCCCTGGCTAATTTCATATGCTGGGTCATTGTTTATGTCCATTGTGCATAGTGATGAACAATGAGCCAGTACATGAAATTACAGATAATCCCACATTGATGACTTACAACAGACTAGACTCCTAGACAGTGCTATCCAGGCTCAAGACCACGACCTGAGTGTAGCCCAGATCAGAGCAAGGTACTAGCCTCAAGGCCTTGATGCACACTAATCAATATTAATATCTGCAATTTAATTAATACATTTCCTCATTCATGCACAAAAAAATTAGCTACCACAAAAAAGAATTATACAAAATGTTTTTAGTGATTATAATCGCAATATACTACGATGCAGCTTGATATTACAATGTGTATACATATAAATACATCAAATTAAATTTACATATTTATCAAACTTTGAATCCGATGCGAAAGTGACTACTTAAAAATTTAATGTTTGTGTACTGCTAAACTAAAATTACCACATGAAACAACTCTCTGGAATATATATCTTTTTACCAGTAATTTAACTAAGAAAGTTAAGTGTACTTGCTAAAGCGAAGCTACACTGCAACCCTTAATATAATCGAGGGTAATTAATACCCTAGGTGATATAAGGTCAGCAAGTTAATGAAATAGTAATTAACTTTTGGATTTCTATCAAATCTCATCTTTTCTATAACAACGGAACTAGTGCATATGCACCTGTTACCGTACTTTATAAAATGCAGCAGCAACATGCAACAGTAGTTGTAAATTAATATGCATTCCGAACACAAGAAACACGTCATGATTTCAGAGCTACAGGAAAAGATTGCGTCAAATGTTTTGAAACAATTTCCTCCGTACGTCCCTAACCTTGTAAAAAGCCTAGTTTTATATAACAGAATGGAGATGGACCAACTGCCAATCAAACGATACAGAGAGTCATCATTATAATATAGTTTTTAATTGCTATTAAGATTAGAGCTTACTAGGTTACATATAACAAATATTGGAACACATAACCAGTGTAATAGCATTAGTTGAGATTTCCATTGTACAAATCATCAGGACCATCTGTTATTACGAGTAATCAGTAGGACATTGATAGTGATGCTCAACATTGGACATGGTATTATCTCATGTAGAATAAGAAGTGTAGTATATATAGCAGACAAATGTGAATGAAGCCAGGTTGCATGGTAATAAAATGTTAACCATTCACTTTTCTCTGCATCTAATAACTTATGATTCTCAAAAACACACTTTAATGGAACCATATTGTATCAGCATTACTAACTAGACAATGCACACACTAAATAGAAAATCAATTCTCTTACATAATTTATATCCTTGGTTTTGAAAGCATGATCCTTTCTATTTAGGGTTACTAAATATTCCGTCTTGATGTTTTATTGTCAGCCAAAGTGTGTCTGTCTAGTGGGGAAAAAAACAATGGGAACTGATAAAATTGAAAAAGAAACTAGAATCGCCTTTTAGCAAAGCCAGGTTGCACAGAGAAATAGTTGGATATCGAGACCTATTAGGATTATCCTGGAACCCATAGATGTTCAAATACCTCTGGATGACCTTTACCTCTTGTTGAAAGTTTCATGAAATTTTGAGATTTTGACTGTTTGATCTCTGAATGAGACCTTTTACACCTCAAAGTCAGATAAGATAGCCTCTAAATGACCTGTTAACTTCATTTTTGAACTTTCATCAAATTTCTGGAATTAATGTGTTTGACCTTTTGACCTCAAAATGACCATACGACCCCTAGAGTACCTTTAAATGACATAAAACCATCATTTTTGGAAGTTAAATGCAATTATAAGAGTTTGACCTTTTGACCCCTGAATAACCTTTTGACCTACAAGGTCAGCTATGATGACATAGGGATGATATATGTCCAATTATATGACTGTAGCACCACTCTGTCTTGATTTATACACTCTTGCTTATCAAAATTAGCCAAAAACATGCTAAGAAATAAAAATCTGACCTTTTGACCCATAAGAGACCTCAAAAATCATCAAAGTCACCAGATAACTTCATTTTTAACCATTTTGAAAATTTGACCTGCTGACCTTGAATTTACCCGTCCTAATTTTTATATGTCCCCCTCCCTACTAACTCCACACCTTAAGTTTGACACCCATAGCTCAAAGCGTTTCCAAGTTATAGACGCTTGAAAATTGGAAGAAAAAAAATTAAAAGAAAAAGATACAATCTCAATAGGTTGCACTTGCTGTGCAACCTAATCATTTGAGCTATTTTACAATTACTTCAGCAAAAATACTTGAAAACAGTTTATAGGTCTTAAAAACTTGCAAAAAATGTCTACAAGATCTGGTTTCACTTTGAGCAAGGTGATAATATGCAGTCCAGCTGCTAATGACTACTATGTTTATATTTAGGTTTGGGACCATAAATCATTGGAGGATGACACACATAACACAGTGAGTCAATGACCTCAATAATAAACAAAAGCAGTGCACTGGGATTGTATTTTAACATGTCATCAAAGAATACTGACAATGACTATGTAATATCTAGATTGTGTAGCATTATTAATATCTACAAAATTATGAACTTACTACTGAGTAGTTGTTGAATTGCCAATTTTTTTAGAAACAAGAGTGAACTGAAAATGGAGGAAGCTGCTATATAAACTGCCATTGGATATAACTGGTCTGAATTACAGTGGGTTAGTGTTTGACACACAATGTGAGAGTTGTGACTAATTTCCTTAATAGTGGAAGCTGAGATTTCAACAAAATATAAGAAACCAGGTGAGGATTCATAAAATACAACAGAAAGAGCAAGCTAGGATGTCATTAGACATGTTCTTATAAAATATTTAACAAAATCAATACAAAACCCTTGCCAGGTTTTAGTTCATATGTAATTTTGTGGTTACAGCACCCACAAGTGAATCAATAGAATACCACAAATGCACCCAGTGAACTTGAATGGGCAGTCCACATAATCCCAGCCTAGCTGTCTCTGTTAATAGCACTGTATACAGGAACCAGAAGGCTTAATAAGTACTTAACTGTTTTAAACTAATTGCATGACATGATAACAATCCATCAAATGATAGGACAGAAAGCAATTGTATTTCTAACTCTGTTATAAGTCTCACTGGTCTAGTGATTGCAAAGAAAGCCATAGGGATACATTGCAAAAATTATGAGAATAACACACCCAGTGCTTTCAATAGGTGCCAAACCTGGCACTGACAGTTGTGCTGAAAACTAGCCTAACAAAAACCACTAATTGTGTTAACTGCTTTTTAAATTATAATTTTCTATTTAAACACAAGAAGCTAGGATAATAAGATGCAAGGCTTTATTCAGTAAACCAGGGACCAAATCAGCATAAAGGATGATAAAGTAA
>JAOXYB010074721.1:0-41179 GCA_028565635.1 Phoronis ovalis
GAAGTAACCGATAAATGTAACGATGATACAATTTTGACAAGTTGTGCAACTTATTACTACAAGAAATTACTTTATTTTATAAAATAATCATAAGAAGAAGAAGTTCATCTGGTGTAAATATTCAGGTGTTTATTTAACTTCGTTAATTCGCATTTTACTCCGCCAGTCCGTTGACTCCACTGATTAACGTTGCCCAATTCTAATTGTCTATAATAAGATGTGAGACTGTGAAAAATCATTTAGAAGTAGTTACTTCCTACTTTCCAAAAAGCTCCATCGTTACACTCGCTGAAATGCTTTGATATTTTAAATCTATAGGCAGTATTCTGACGACATGATGATGCTAGAGACAGAAACACCTTGATGCACCTCGCACAAGCTGTCACTTTATTGAAATAAATTCTTTGTGTAATACAAATGAATTACTGACTACAAAAAAATTATTCTTCCAGTGCTGGCTTTCAACGTCATCGCATCTTCACCAGTGTCTACCAAATCATAAGGATACCTTTATCAATGCTATCTTTGATTATAAAAAGTGAAGCCCTTTTGTAAAATTTATTTACTGTATAATGCTGACTGCATTTAATATTCACTGTATAATATTACCTTTTTAACCAGCATATTATATTTCTGCCTACTAACAAAATTTCTTTGATAAATCTGAGCTACCCATAATTAATTGCATCATTGGCATGAAAGGGAATCATTTCTCTTTCAAACCTAACCAATGTACAATAACTAAGCGCAAGTAAAATAGAATCTCCTAAAAAAACTTCTCATGTAAGGCACCTTTTAAAAATATTAAAAACTTCATATTTTCAACATACCTGAAAAGATATTATCAGGGCAGCACGACACGGTTTGCCCAGTTCCTTCTGTTCAATTGTACAGGGTGTACCTTCTACACATCTTTATGAGTTACTAAATTATAATCTGGTAATATGACTTATAAAAATTGTAGGACACAAAATTACTTACTTGGGAGGTCTTAGTGATGTCACATGCTTAATGATGTCACATCGTCATCAAAGAATTCAACACAGGTGTCCTTATTTGTTTGTAATAGTTGTATTTTTTTTTATAACATATGTTTTGAATTGGATATGAAAATAATTTAAGGATTGTTGTACATAAATTTAAAATCATTATGTCAAGAAGACAAGTTGTTGAATGCTTTGTGTAATATAAAAAGACCTAAGTTAAATTATTGGCATACTTGTGCTTTATTCTTTTGGAATTCGGGTTTGTTATGTATTTAAAAAATGTTTGCCAAGACGATTTATTTGTAGGACAGAAAAAATCCTTTTGTACTGCGTTATTTAAGCTCTATGTAACAGGTATTCTATTACTGCACGTGCCTGATAATGTTTTATGTTTATGTCGCTGTATACCCACTCACCGCAATAGTTCTTTGTCAAATTATTTACCTACAAGCAATTATTGCTTATTTTATTAATAAAAGTATGTATGATACGAATTCTTGACATTTTTAAGCCAACAAAGCATTTATGCCCAAATCTTTATTTTTAAAATGCGACTTGTTTTCCTGATTTTTTGACTACTTATTATAGTGGTAGTAGCTATTTCAGCCCAGGTGTTAAGAACACAATTGATCAAAGATTTAACTTTGTGGTTTTGTTGACAAATGACTTAATTATCATTAAATATTAATTTTCTGCTTAATTTACTGAACACCTTTAATACCTTTATAAGCTACCCTTAACCACAAAAAGGAAAGATTGTACATAAAAGATACAAAATTCTGGTATATAGACTGAAAAACAGAATATAACTGAATTAATTTCTTTTACACTCACACATAAAACTATTTTTAGATTCCTATAAATGTAGAATAGTACTACTTGTGCTAACCACCTATCAACCTCGGCATTAGAAGTATGCTTACAAATGGAAATAGACCAACTTTATATCTGGCTGATAAACTTGTAGATGTCCCTCTATGCTGATGTTTAGTGCATGATATTATTGTTCAGTATTCAGTTAGACTATGGTGTCAATCAGTTTATCAGGTTGTGTAATTAACTTTTCATCATTTTTCACATCACTTATTTTTTGAATGAATTTTAAAACCAACTAAATACAAACTCGAGCATGAAAATCCCATAATTACTAAGCACAAAACACTGCGTAAAGATGATAATTGTTAAGGTATACCAAATAAGGACTCCTTCTGACGCCTTTTCTTTTTTTACATTGTATTCTTTAGTAAGTCTAAGGACTTTGCTGGTCTAAGCTGAGATGTCTGTGTTTACTTTTCTTGTTACATTGTCATTATAGGATTAGGGCATTCTAATGAAGAGGTGCTAGACAGCCTAATTTGTTTGTAATCGGATTTGAAGTCTTTCCCAATGGGTGGCCAGAGATGGGTCAAGAGGGGACTTTGTCTCTTCATAGTGCTGTAAGGACAATGATTATTTTTAAAAGTAAAATGGAAGCCAAACTAATCAAATCACTAAAGAATATTGCATTTTACAAAGTATGCATATGATGCTTTTGCATGACCCTGCCTGCTACATAATCGGAGCCTACAAACGATGAAAGTGAAATACATTTTTTTTATGCACAACATCTTAGCGTGAAAATTACTCCAAATTGCATTGGATGGGAGGCATCAGACACAATATTTATTGTAGAAAGACAATATTAAAATTTGACCGTTAGGTGTTGTTTCAAAATCCAAGAAACCACTGCATATGTCATGGTTTTTTGTTATGATATAGGTTAATCTCCTGTGATGATGCGTGATGATATAGAATTCTACTTTAGCAAAATACTGACGCAAGCACCTAGATTTGCATCACTGTAGAATGAGATAAACAACTGTTGTTGCATAAGTTTCTAAAGCAATTTTTTTGATTACGTAACTGTTCATTTTTATGAGTTTGAATTATTTCCTTAAATGTGTAGTTTTCTTATTCAGTTTAATGGAATGTTCTTATGTGAACACTGTAAAAAGTTACAAATATGTAATTTTGCTTTTAAAATTGTATACATACTACTTTGATTTTAGTTGAAACTTGTAAATCATTTTTGTTAAAACATATTAATGAGCTTAGCCTGTCATGGGCAATTCTGATTAACAAGCAACCAGCCAGCAAAAAAATGCCTTGCCTTCTAATCTGCTAAACTATGCTTTAATTAGCTATTTTATTAGAGCTGGGTGACATAGTCCCTGTTGATAAACACTCCACCTTAAAAGTAAAATCTCTGTAGCTAATTTGAAGGGAGGCACCTGTTTAGTTATGTGACAGTGCACTAGATAGAATATATTTATTTCCATTCTTGTTGCCTTTCCACACTGCAATTTGTCTCTTAACTTAAATTCAACACTTGTACTTCTAATTGTACTTTTGCCATTAGAGGGACTTTTTCCAAGGTAAAGTTGACTTATAATTCTGTCTGACATTTTCAAGACATGTAAAGCACAATTTTATCCATAAATGATTTGAGTGGTTTAAAGAACAAAAGCTAATATCTTGCAGTGAATCGAATGCTAGGGTTACCTATGGATCTCGCATTTTCTCAGTCCTCCTCTGGTTGAGAGACCTTGAAACTCTAAAGTTTAAATTTATTTATTGCTAAATAATACATGTATTTGGTGTTGCCACTGAACCGGAATGTTTGCAGCATGCAATAATTTTTGAAAAAAATACACGAGTGCATTATTGTTCGAGTGCATTATTGTTCGAGTGCATTATTGTTCGAGTGCATTATTGTTCGGTAATAAAACATCTGATGCTAGTAATGTGTTTCGCGACCAGTGACTCTACCATGGCATACAATTTACTATCCCAAATATGTGAAAATCAATCAGCATAAGATCATGTTTGAGTAATATCAAGCTTGCTTAACCATCTGATCATGTACATGAATTGTCAAGTCTCATTCATACATCTTTTTGTCTTGCTGATGAACCTTTTTCCCGATTTCTTCACTGAAAATGCAGATGGTGTTAAAACTGGCTAGTTCCTCAGACTAGTTCAAGGTTCATCTAAGTACTAGTTATTAATTCCATTGCTTGTACACTTTAACAATCTATATGACATCATATGCCATTCAAAATGATACTATATATATAAAAAATCAAGTTTTAACTTGATTTTTTCAATGAAGTTGCAAGTTTTTGTATTCATGAAATATATAATGTGATTTGGCAATGTAATTGTCTACCATTAAAATAAGCAGTGTGTCCAATTTTCTAAAATACAACTTCTGTAAGTAACTGTTCTCAGTGCAAATAACTTTAATACATAAACCAAAAATATTTCAGTACACAATTTCAACAGAAAATCTTTCAATCTAGAGCTAGGATTGCATTAAGGGTATTTCTTGCTTTCCCCTGATTAATTGAACATCAACTATTTGACAGTTGTTTTGTCTTGTAAAGCTGTAAAATCAGTTATCACACTTGTAACATGTCTACAAAAAAAGATTCCATTCATAAATGCACTTGCTCTCTTTTGGCAAGATAGTATCCGCTAATGGGAACAAATTTTTCTATTTAATTTTTACAACTTATGTTATTGTGAAAAGCTTTCAATAATCTTGTATCTGTATTTTAAATGCTGGGAAAAAAATAGTACTTCAACAAATTAGTGGATCTGATTTAATGAAACAGTCACTGGCACAGATATGGTAGTATTTAATTGAATTAATTGAAAGTTGGTTGCTTATTCAAAATTGATCATTCGCGTCTCTCAGTTGCCAATGTTTTTTTCATTTATTTCTAGAACTAACTATAAAAATATCAAAAGTTACTTTTTGTAGCTAACAGCACACATCGTGTTTAGGATGCGGAATGTAAAATTGATCTTATTGATTGCTTAATGGAGATAAATGCTTCATATTCAGATATAGCATGTAAAAGGTTGTAAACGTCCTCCCACATACAGACACTTGTAATAATTTCAGAAATGTACATATAGGAAACAATGATATTAGTTTATTTATAACCATTGTCTAGCAATTAAATTTATATAGTTACATAGTGTTTTGTAAAATGTAACTGCATGCGTCATATGCCAGGAAGCCAACACACGATTAGACCCATTAAAATTATTACTAGAAATCACAAGCTTAACACATTATAATAAAAACTATTATATTCTGTTGCCATCTGTTGTCAATAGTAACCACATTAACACTCTTTGGAGTATTCTTGGCCATTTTTTCTATATGGAATCTGTGTTGTAGATATAGAACTGATTTAATTCCAGCATGACAAATGGGTCTGGATTTGAAGCAGTCATTGACACTACTACTGTTTATGGTGGCTGTTGGCATTGGCACATCATTTACAACTGAAAAATCACCATATTCTATTTAACATTTAATAGTACTTATTACCAACACTTGTTGGAGTATGTTTTACACTCCAAATGAGCATGCTTCTTTATATTAAAGGTGCACTGTCATAACTTTATGTATATGGTTATAGGCTGTTAAAAACTATAGGAAACACATGTGGTATAATCATCATAATCGTTTAAATATAAAATGTTGTAATGTGCAATAGAATGCCCATAAGCTCTACACATAATTGCTGTAAAAATAGGATTCAGAAAACATTGCACTTATTTTAGATCTAGGATATATGATTAATCTCTCTTCATATGCTACCTTACTGTGAAATCAGTTGATATAGCAGTAAAAAATTATTTTTGCAAATAGTCAATTGAAAAAACAGTGGCACACAAATATATCATGTCATGAGTCATTTTGGCCCAGGTTTACTTTGGATTTTTTTGGCTAATCAGACACCTGCAGGCTTAAATTATATTTCTAATCTAAAAATAGCATCCATAAAACCTTTTTTTTGCAACAGACCAGTGTTACCAGCATGTAACAGAAATCCTCACAGGTAAACGTTTCTTTCCCACATCCTTTCGTTAGCTTGTCTCTCCTTGTAATTATATTAGAAACATCTAATTTAGCTTGTTGCACAAGATGTAACATATTAATTCTATGCTTCAATCACGGATAACCCAAATGCAAGTTCCTCAGATATGGAGTTATAGAAATTAGTAGAAATACTTTTTACCCAATTTAGTTTGATATGTTTATGTAAAAAACAATTGTTAGGCTGTTTTGCTGGTTTGTTTTTTGAACAGCAGATCCTTTCTCACAACAGGAAATTTTAAAGTTTTGCAACTTACCTGAATTTGCCAAGTAATTAAAAATACAATTAAGAAATGTCTTACCTTTGTAAAGATTACAGTCCTTTAGATTTGTAGTATCTGTGCCTGTTACAACTGCTTAGTACTATGTAAAAATTGTTATTTCCCCAAAACAATGCAAGTTTTGTTAACAAACACAATTAACATATTCCTTGATAACACTATCTGTGCCCAAGCCCACTTACCCACACGTACAGTTTTTTTGTTTGTTCTGACGGCATGGGTTAATATGAAGCAAATTTCATTTTCATAAGCGGTAACTTCAAACATCTTAATTAGGCTAAATATTTTGTGTGGCAACACCCAGTTAAAATTTGTGACAATCAGCATTGGTTGACTGCTAATGCATATATTAGTATTTTTGACAGCTTTTTATTGGTTCAAGGGTATTACCATGTATTAGGTGCCATAGGTTGAGCTGTTGTCTTGGAAATTTCTGAAAATTCATGGGTGGCTTGTACAGGCACTTTAATTAATAGTCACAGAATAAAGAACAGTCCTAGACAAACAGTTGATCCATGCATGCAAATGTTTGCATAAAATCAATTTGGATCTGCTCTGAACACTAACATTGTTTTCCGAATTTTAGTATGTTTAGGACAAAATGAAATTAATGTTTGAACTACCTTCAGTAATAAACGGTTGTGCACTTTTTTCTATTACCTACCTGGGTATTTTATTATTTATAAATTGAAAGTACCTTAGTAGTGGAAAAAACATAAGGAAGTCCCAGGGGGGGGAAATCCCTACGGGTTTTTCTGTATTACTATTAAGTTTAGTTATTAAAAATGTTTAAAACCCTTGTCATTTTTGTACCAATGACATTGTGGGTGGTCCTGAGGCACAGTTTTAGACATACCTATTAATTGTCTTTTTTTCAAATATTGTTGCAACTCCCAGGTTGCAACTAATCTGCTCACCACATCTCCTGGGAATTTACTTTCTTAAGAGTGTTAATTGATTAAAAAAAACTATAAAATTACTGTTTCACAGTTTATAATACAACTACAAACAAATTACATGTTGCATAAATACCACATAAATACATCTATGTGGACTTGGTATTGAGCTGTAACATCTTCTAAAGTAATATTTGGCACTGTCTATATTTAATATCATTGTTGTCTGTGAATTGATAGTAGGGTTCACATAAGGACATGTGGTTTAAACACCCCACATGTGTCTAAACATTGCTTACAAACTAAACACTTTGTCAGTTGTTTTCTCTTATTTTCTTTTAATTACTTCTAAATAACAGTATGATATTTTCTCTGAACTTTCAGGTTATGTTTCTGTGATTAAGATTTATTGCTTTTTTCTGTCTAATTTTGTCTGCACTGAACCCTGGAAATCCTAAAATTATTCAGCATTGCCTTAAAATCATTAATTTCATATTACTTTGCATCTATTAAATGGTTTTCTAAAGTTTTGTACTTAAAGTACAAGACTAAGCTACATTTCGGTAAAGTTATAAGTACATTTTATATCTGGGGTTTCCACTCAGATGGGGTAATAGCCGACTGTACAGGAGGCACCCATAGTCTCAGATTTCTCCTGGCAAGAGTGGTGTCATACTCCCAGATCACAGGAATGAATGATGAGACTGGTGTGCATATGACATGGTTTTATAAGAAGTTTACTTAACTTTCATGGTGTACATAACACATGTAATAGTATTGTTATCCAAAATGTCTCAATCTAGCAAGCAGAAACAGGCAAAAAAAATCCCCATTAAAAAGTGAACTCAATAATCTTGTATTATTGAAACAACACTACAACTAAAAAAATATATAAACTAGACAGAAATGTTCACAAGATGAGTATAGATTAAAAATTGTACCAACTCCTTTTTCTTGGTTTCAGGCAAGCAGTTTCACTAGACTAGGCTCAGCCTGGATAAAGTTTGTTATGTTAGTACAGTTTTTTCAAACAAACATATTTCTACTCAAATTGCCTAGTCTAATGATAAATTATGTTTTTTTAACTGGGTAACTTATATTTAGTCATATTTAAATATCTAATTTTCAATTTTCTATATTTTTATTTTCACTGCTAAAAACCCATGAAGGAATTAGAGTAATATTGCCCAACTACCAAGATTTTTGTACACAGGCTGCCAACAGAGCTCCAGAACTGTAGACAGACAGACAGACAAACAAAAGCAAATCCTGGTCATTTGATCATTTTGTATTTTTACACTATCAAATCACTCTTTCAACAAAAATAACCAAATTACACCCTTGATAGTGTTATCTTAGCATCTTTAATAATATCTATAAATTCTATTTCAAAACTGCCCTAGATGGTTCTCAACTGATGTTTAACCAATTTTAGGTTTATAATAGACAACAGAATTAATATAAGTTAAAGGTAAACTTGCCTGGGGCAACTAGGCCACCCAGTCTTCCATGTGAAAGGGTGTTGTAGTTCTATGTTTAGAATCCAATGATGACTTTTCAATAAAAATGACTGTTAAATAGCTCACTCGATAAGATTTGATTAGTTATCAGACTATAAAAAGCTACGATGAAAGTTTTCACATATTAATGCATGTTTCAATCGTTTGATTTCTGTTATTTTGCTATGGAGACTGAAAAAATGAAGTTTTTGAGTTGGTGGAAAGTACATAAGAAATATCACTCCTTAAGTATTACTAGGTGTTTAAGAGGGATTAAAGTAATTTTTCAGATAATTGCTTATTAACAGAATAGCGGGTGGGTGGAACTGTGATTACTTTAGCACTTATGTGTCATAAAAACCAATAAGACCAAAAAACCTGGAAAATCATAAAACTTTGTTATTTGAGTGTAAAAATATCGCTTCCCTTTGTGCAAAGTAAACACCTCTTGTTTTTTCTTTGCTTCTAATGTTTGGGTGCGTATACTTTGGTTTGTTTCGTACCAGTCTACAGTATCCAAAGTTGCTTTATGTGGGAGTTATTTTCCCAGACTTCACAAGCATTTAAGCAATCAATACATAACATATTAAGAGCCTTTATAAATTTGAAGGGTCTATCAAGTTTTATTCCAGGAATATATTTTTAATGCATAATTTATAAATTAAGAATTTAGGGAAGCACGTAGTCATTTTTTGAATTGGCCTATTTTGGTTAAGGGAATTGGCAGTTATTACAATAGCATCCTGTACTTAACTTTTTTAATTTGTTAATAGCTATTATTATTACTTAATGCTACGAAACACTTCATTAAATTTAAAGCATCTTAACTCTTCAATAACAGGAAATATTGGTCATGTGTAATACGGGATGAATCAGAAAGATTCATTTCTGTGCAGACAATGGTGTCTTATATGGTCTGTTGTTTACTGGATTAATTTATTGGCGAAGTTTTTTTTTTGTGCAAAGCACATATTTTATACTTCACCATATATAATAATTCCAAACTAAAATGCTTCAGTAATATTTTATTTTCTAAACTTTCTTCTACTTATTTTTGTTTACAGACTGAAAAAACAGAGGAAGAAAACCTGTCATTGCTAGGCAAAAGAGAAAAACGATTCCTAGACTTTGCATCTGTTGAATACGATGGAGTTATTTACATGACACCGCAAGATTTTCTAGAATCAGTCACTGAAGAAAACCCAAGGCGTAAGCAAACATGTTTTGATTTGGAATTTTGGAAATTAATTTAACTAAAGTTATTACAATAATGTTTACTTGCACTTTTTAAAACAGTTCTTTTACAACAAATAAATAGCAACTTGCCCACATTGGCCTAACATTTGGCCACTAGGTGGATTCAGATCACCCTCCTTTCATCTGCCTATGTAACTTTAAATTGCCTGCTACAGATGCACAATTGTCAAGATAAAGCAGGAAATATGTATAACATTTTAATGCTGTTATCTCCGACAATACATGATTAGTCAATATTTTAGCAAATGAGGCAATTTTTGAACAAGACTTTATTTCCCTGTTATAATTCAAGATAAGATTTATTTTTAGTGTGCTAAATACAGGCCTCATGAAAAATAACTTACATATCAATTGAATGATTACTGATAAGACATATGTAAAACATTTGTCATCCTTTGTAGGTAATGAAATATGATTTTAAAACTTCAGAATGGTATTAGCTATGATATATATGACACTCTAAAACACTCATCTGCAGTATTCAACTTTCTATTTCAAGACCATCTTTCAAATGTGATACATGACTTAATTAGCATTTGAATGAAGTGAAGGGTTATAAAAACTATTATTTCACCATCAGGCTGATTAGACACAGACATAGTTATATAACATGTTTTTATCAAACACTATTGTGCACCTGAATTGGAAGTGCAGGGGGGAACATCAAAGTTGGTTCATGATTATGTCTATTCAATTTTTCTTTAATTTGTCGACTATTAATTTTTACTGAGACAAACAGGTCGTGGGTGTCCGCATTTGGGTGATCTTTTGCATAACCTGGCTCACAGACTGTTAGTAGCTTAAGGATGACGATATGTCTACCTAAGTATAATAAAAAAGAAATTACCTATGCAGAATAAAAGGCACACTTACCTGTAATGTTAAACCAATTGTTCTTGATCAGAATGACGTGATAATTTAAAAAACAAATTTTGTGTTGCACGCGATTACTAAATTTGCTAATAAAATGTTCCAATCAAACAACTTCGGTAAATGAAAGAATAAAAACTGGATGTCCTTTGTGAGCAATTCTGCAGAGACTCTCCCTGCCTGACAGTTTCGATAAGAATGCAGGCTGTTCTTATATTTTCCACAAATTGAGCAAATTAGGCTGTCCCACAAAACATTATCAGTAAAGTCTTTGAAGTCTGATGGGACAATACAGGGGATAATGTTGTCAGTTTGTCTAAGTGATCTAAGTGTTAAGTGTAGTAATTTTCTACTGTAACAACTTAAGATGTAATGGGGGTTTTGTGGCATCACAGATTAGTCTTAACAATAAGACATCAAAGGAACCAAGGTCAGGTAAATAATGAAGTTCTAGCTAGCAAGAGCTCACCTAGTCTATTCTTCTCTAACAAGTCTGCTTGGGGTATACTCCTGACACCAAGGAATGCAATTTTTAAGGCTTCATTTCATCAAATAGCTTATATTGTCATCAAAGAGCTTACTTGGCTGATCTTTTTTAAATGCACAGTATAGTACAGGAATATTACCTTACCTATGAACCTTTTGCATCACAAATAAACTATATTGCATATCTTTGCAGTTTTTAGAAGGATGTTTCTGTTGGTAAGAAACATGTTTTGAGTTTAATCTTGCTTTTATTTCCAGTTGATTTGAATTTTAAATTTGCATTATATTCCAATCAAAAAATGGGGGAGATTTGTCTGGCAAAAATCTGAGGATTTGTTTTAAAATACTGCATATAAAAACATAGGTAAGATGAAAGTTCAAAGAGTTTGAAAAGTAGAAAAAGTTGCAATTGAAAGAATCAACAAAAAATGCTAGTACTTAATACTAGGGTTAGCAGGGATTGTTATTAATAAGAAAGACCCCTTGAGATTCCTGAATCTATCATTTTCTAAGTGCTGCAGTAGGACTTAGCATTAAAATCAGCTTCCTTGAACATACTTGATCCTTGATCTGTTATACTAGTCAGTATGCAATCAGTTATTTTTCATTCAGACATTTTATTGCAAATTAATCTATAACAAGCAATCAAATTGATATAGTTATAGGTAAAGCTTTATGAAATGTGAATACTGTTAGCCATACCTTAATGAGGTCAATGACCTAGATTATGTAAGAGAAGTTGAAAAAATTACAAGATGTGTCTGGTTCATGCAAAAATGAAAAATTGAGTGAGTAGCACATCAGAATTTAGAAGGTAAGCAGTTTACCTTTGAGAGTATTCTGAATGTCATGGTGCAAAACCAATGGCTAATTTTATTATTCTACTTTCTGCTATAGTCATTTCATGGGTCAGTTTCTCAAATGGCATTTCTATTTTGTTACTCTGTAGATTAATTTTGTTTTTTCTTGGAAAACTATAACTTGGCTTTGTCAACAAGACCACTACCAGCAGACTAGTCTTTTTCTTGGAAAACTAGAACTTTACTTTGTTCACATATGTTTAAGGTTTACATTTTATGTTTAACTTGAACTGATGCAGACTTTCAGTCATTAAAAAAAGTTCTCATTCAAATCTTGCTATGATTGGTCAATAAAGTTGTGGTAAAAAAAAATCTCATTCCAATCAATACAGTTATGACATCATAAGTCTATCAAATATAAGTGGACCTAGTTTATCATGCTGCATAGCTGTTCTGGAAAATGCAAACATATTTATAAAAAATAACCTTAAACCTGGGATAGAAAAGTACCTATCAGTTGCAAACAGTAACCCTGATAGCCTTTCATAGATGTCTGTCATTTACCCTTTTGATATGGATATAATTCATCAGTTCAGATGTGTAAGGGTTACACAGATGTAATTTAATTCTGGGAAAATGTACTATAATGATGATTGAAGAGCACCCAACAAAATTCTGGAACCAAGGAGACCTCACCTTTTAACCAACCTTTGCCCAACAGTAAATTCAGATATCAATGCAAAATTATCAGAAGAATAATCGTGTTAATGTCACTATATTCCAGTAAAATCCCAGAAGTCAATATATATACACATAGGGGGAATATACCAATTAAATATAGATTAATTATAATAAAAAAATAACGTGGGAAATTGTGTTGTTTTTTTGTTGTTGCAACTACAGATGTGCTGATAACCAGGTTTTTAAGTTCATATAGGTCTCACTTTAAAGAAAGAAGAAGAGTGAGTGTCAGAGATCTTCACCCTTTGTTGGTGTTAAACTACAATTTGTAAACTTGTCTTGTTATCTGCTCAAACACATCATAACATCTGTTAACATATGTTGTTGATATCTGTCCTTCAGTGGTTGATGTGTCTTTCCTTGACTCTTTTCACAAAGGCCAAGATTTGAATAATTGACCAATTATTTTACACTTTCTGTTATGACCATTATTTTGGATTATTGAATAGGTTTTAATCCTAACTGGTCTTAACTAAACAGAAGTTGTTTAATTTTTGATGATACCTTGTGCATGAGAATTATGTCTTATATTTTAGGTACTGTGATGAGAATCCCAACTTATTCAAGGTTAGGTTAGGGTTAGGTGGTGGGGTCAAAAAATGTTTCAATTTCTCAAATTATAAATTTTTGTTTTGTGGAAAAGAAGTTAGTCTGTAGTCCAGACTGTTTTTTGCATATTATTATTGTAATATCATTTATTGTAAAATATCATAATATTTGGTTGTATAATATTACACATGAGCAGAAAAAATCATGTAAGTCCCTAAAAAGTGTCAATACTTGTTTTATTTAATATATACACCTTTGGGTGTACATTTGATACTGGGTGAACATTTGAAACTGGATAAATATTTGATACTGGGTTAATATTTGATACTAAGTAAAAGGTAATGGTGTAAACTAAAAAACAAGAAAATTTTGACGTTATAAATGAATAAGGTTTAAAAACACCCATAAGGGACCGAGGTCAGTCTAAAAAGAAGTAGACAGACCCAGTACTATCTATTTGCAATAACAG
The DNA here is from genome assembly GCA_028565635.1 of Phoronis ovalis. Taxonomy (NCBI): domain Eukaryota; kingdom Metazoa; phylum Phoronida; family Phoronidae; genus Phoronis; species Phoronis ovalis. The sequence goes on from JAOXYB010074721.1 coordinate 13,771, forward strand.
CATCAGAGAAGTGCTATTAGTGAAAATATGAAAAATGTACAAAATACATGTGGTTTAATACAAGGGTGAGTCATTCAAAAAAATAAGAGATTTAGAATACTGCAGTTCTATTAGCATAATCCTTAACATACTTATCAGTGGTAGTGACCTCTAGGGGAAAACAAGCAGATCATCTGACATTTTGGTAAATTTGATCACTAGACTATTCAAGTGATCACTAGGTTTCAAGTCAGTGATACAAGTATGTTCATAATTTCCTGGTTTAAAAGTTTGTCTAAGAAATGTCACTCACTCACATGTGTGACCAGAAACCTCAGACAGAAACTTGGCAAGTTTACAGTACATGCAGCATGGCCATATCATCAGGTCACTTACACTAGGCAACAACTTGTAAATTTTTCAAAACAGTGATGCTTTTTTTTTTGCTTCGTAATACAGCAAGCAGCACAAAATACTATTGTGTTTCATAGTATCTACCTAGTCATGAACCATTTGGCATTATAATGCTAATTGCTTGGACTTGATACCCTAGGCTCACTATATCTGCCATGTTGGATGCACATTTTCTTAATAGTGCTTTTCTAATGGAAAAATTTTACTTGTGTCCTGCTAAGATAAAATTATAGTAAAAAAACCCAACAAACTTACCTTAATTTGTATAAATGTTCCTGTAGCTTTCTTGGACAGCTCTCGGTATTATATCCACTGCTTTATATACATTGTTTGTATTATGAACTTTTACCTTTGATTGCTTGCATTCCAGGAAACTAGTCTATACTACAGCTAACGTATGCATCTATTTGTATTTGACTGATTGGTTTGATGTGACCCCCTAGAAAGGTATAACCCCCTAGCAAGCTAACAACCCAGACGAATAGTATTGGATTGTTCTAGTTTTATCGCTGTATTGTTTTCAGTGCGTAAATAATCCTAGCGTTATTCTCTGGAGTCCTACTTGAGCTGTTAACATCTTTGATTCATTCTGCTAATGTGTGGTCATTACCTAACGAAGTCTTGTTAATTAACTTTACATGATATCATTTGATTTACTAGTGGCTATTCTTCATTCTGTAATCTAATAATTTGTACGGCAGGTGAACTGTAGCTAATCCCAATAGCTAAACAAATCATACACAACTTAAGCTCTCTCCTGTGTGGCAGTAACACATGTGCATTAGATTTAATACTATAAAATTCAGTTCAATTTATTAAAAACATTAAATAAATTATTACTCCCATTTCTTAGCGTATGATATTTTAATTTTTTTTGCTGTGTATCAGACCTATGCCCAAACTAATTAGTGCGCTAGAGTAATTAAATTATGTATACAGGTGATCATGTATATATTTAATTTTTGCATATCAGCACTAATTATGTTTTTCTTATAGATTTAATTTGTTTTTTTATTTTTGTTTCATTAAGTTTCTTTTATTTGGTGTTGTGTGGTTTACATATTTGTGCACCAGAGCGTCATTAGGCTGATGTCTATTGTGCAAATGACAACCACAGTCTAAAAATACAAATTATGACTTAAAAGTTTTCCCCCTCATCTACTCAGCTACTTGTTTTAATTGTTTACAAATATTTCATAAATGTTAATTAGCTAAAAAGTCATTACTACATCAAAGATGGCTTGCAATGATTAAACAGTATATGTTTATTAAAGGTAAATTAACGAGAGAAATTATTTACTCAAAACACCTTGAAAAATGACATGAAACTTAACTGTAGCCAACTTTCAAATATTATGATATTAGTTTGTTATACTGTCTGATGTGTAATGTTTACTTGTAATCTTATTTAAACATGACATTAACGCATTAATATTATGGTTTCATTAATAAGTGTTTGCCTTTCAAGAAAAAAGTACAGCAACCTGCATTATCTGCTCAGTAGCTATTGTGTATAAATTTGAAATATATATTTGGTACCCCACAAGCAATCTTACAGTGCCTTACTCTTTCAAAGTAAGCATATGGTCAATGGATGTTCCATGGTGGTCTTATTCATGCAGCTTATCTGATGATGTAAGGGGGCCAACAGCTTATACTAGATACAACCAGTCTTCATTTTGCACTTGGGGATCCTTGTAAATTTCATTGATTATACTGTGACACAGTTAATAAAAAACATAATCCTGCTATTTGGATAAGTAATTGAATTCTGTAGCCTAAGTAATTGTTTATTGAATCTCAATATTGTAGACTGGACCGATTTTACAACCGACATAACCTTCTGCCATACTGACATCAATATGAATAAATCACTACGGAAATCGAAAAATATTTGTTCGATTCATTTTCTATAACCACAAAACAATATAATGCTTATTTGTTTCTGCTTTGCACGCTTGGGGTAACGTTAGTCAATTTTTTACACCTGAATGAAAGGAGGAAATTCTTTAGCGTAACTTGGGGGTAGACTTGCCGGAAAAAATAACTCTCATTTGTTGTTTTCATGTGTTTACATAACCTAATAATTATTACCTTCTCTTTATTTAAACCAGGTATGATATGGATCAGGAATCTATTGATGTTTGTGAGACCCTGTACTTAGTGAAAAAAGATATGCAACTTTTTGATTGCCTTTGCACATTGTTTCTTACTTGTTGACTTACGATTTACATCTTCCGTTATGCGGTTGTAGATAAAATGAAAATGTCCATAAAAGATGTCAATTGATCATTGCATCCTCAGTTGTTGTTTTTTTTCAATGAATGATAATTTACGAATATTTGCAAACTTAACAGCTACCATTGCATAACATCCACAAAAACTATATGTAAAAACTGATATACCTGGTGTGAGCTACTATGCCTAGTTAAGGTCCGGGTTTACATCTAGGTCAAGACCCTGATGAGTAGTTATACTATATCCTAGTAATTAAAACAGGCTGCAAAAACAGGTGATGCTTGTTGCTGTATTTTGAAAGATGGGTGCCATTATAAGGCAATTAAGCTTTCTTTGTATATGTTATAACATCCTATTGTATTCAAATTAAACATGTTTGAAGCAGTTCTACTGTGTTTTCAAAGATTGGTTACAAAAAAATAACAAATAAGTTTGTGAATATTGCTTGAGGTTTCAAAATAATAGGTACATGAATCTGGGTGAGGTGAACTTCACAAATTTTGGGTAGAAAACTGGATCCTCTCAACTATTTTTCCCTGCAAAAAAACGGTTTACTAAAAAACCTGATTGCTAATTTTATGTGTATTGGAATACCAGTTATTTTAATCAAAAAACGGATCAACTTAGCTTATTTATTCAAAAAGCCAGATCCACTTTGCTAATTCAGTCTGGACCCTTTCTGCTAATTTGGACAAAAAACTGAATCCACTGTTGTAGCACTTCCCTATATAGACGGAAACCTGAGTACCCCTCCGGGACGTGAATGCTTTACTTGAAGTTTTAATTGAACATGCTAGATGCTAAATATATCTGAAACTCCATAGTTTAATATTTTTTCGAACTATTTTTATTTTTGAAATATTAATTAGTTTTGTCTTTTTGTTCTTCAGGATTTTAATTTTCTCTGTAATTTTTGGAGAAAGGGCTAAAATTTAGCAAAAACAAGTTTATGATTCGTTTATCCAGCAGTTATTGAGAAAGCAGTTTGTAAAAGTTGTTTAATTATTCTTACCTTTTCAGCCCGTCGTGAAAGAACAAAATTAACCCGTGATCAAGTTAATGTTTGGTTGAAGAAGATTCCAAGTCGATCCAATGGCAGTACTTCTATGTTTAGGAACCTGCACGACAAAGGTATAGATATAGGTTAAAACTTCTCCTGTATTACATTGTCACAGGGTGTTAAACCATAAAGCGAATATTCATTTCTGTCCATGTAAAAGTGGGCACTAACATAATGCATCGAACATATGATAAAATATTTGAAAAACATATTATTATCGCAAATCTTAAACTTCAAGACCATCCCACTGAAGATGTAAAATTTACTGTTTATAAAAGGCAACAACAGCCTTTCCTACCAAAGTGTACAAACTTCACAAACTGATGACTGCACTGAAAAAAAAATCCCAAAGCAGTATTATATCCACATTGCTGTTTTGCATAGTTCTGTATACCCAGAATTTACTCTTTTTGAATGTACACTTACAAAACATATGCAGTGTTACTATTCTCGCAGTCTATCTCTTGAAAACATGTGCTAAAGCACTGATGCATTCAACATATATTCAGATTATCCAAAATGCAACGTCTTCCTGCTTTATATAGTTAAGAGTAATGACTATTCCTTAAAAGCTGCACTGTTCATCTCCTTGATTTTTCCCAATAGACTGAAGTATTTCTACACATTTATAATAAAAATACCAGAATGTAAAACTCAGTGGGAAGTCAGCTGTAGAAATGCATCCCAGAGTACACGCACATATGACTATTGTTAAAGCTTAGACTTGTGGTTTGATTTCTTGCCCGATTTTTACGTGCGTATGTCCACATTGTTCAAACTCACAACAGACGACTGTGTGTGTGTGTATTTATCTTAGACCTAAGCTAATTAGATTAAAAATAGTGGTACTTTGTAACATTAATAGTGAAACTTCATGCAGTGCAATTGGGGATCTGTAAAAACTGCTGTGAAACGGAGACATTGATATATGTAAAGGGAAGAACTGTCCTGCATTCATCAAACAAATAATAAAAATTCCTATACATGATCAGATAACTAGGTTTTATCCCATTTTGTATCAGCAGATTGTGTTTTATTGATGTCCGTTGTCTGTTGACATTAAAAATGCACTACAAATAGAGAAACCATAATGCATAAAAGAAACTTGGAACTGTCAACCCAAACAATCTCTACCAACTGAGAAATCAAATTTTGTTAGCTTGTGTTACAGACAACTTAACAAATTTTTTCCTGATCATGTTTGCTTGGTTTTAAAATGTAGGCTAATTTGCAATTTAGAAAAAAGTTGAATCAAATTACGTACCTTGTAGGTTTATTCTTCACACTAATATGTGAACATGCTAAGTTAAAATATGCTCTCTGAGTTATTTAAATTTCTCAAGACCAACATAATCAATTGTTTCAATTTTGCAAATTTTTGTTTCAGATTCAAAAACTTTTAAGTGTATTATAAGTTACAAATTCCTGTGTCTTTATACCAGCTTAATTTTTGCAAACAGTAGCATCTTTCGTTTCAGGTCCAATAATCACAAAATGAAGGCGTATTACAAATGCCCCTAGTTTTTTTTTCATGTTAATTGACATGGGAACTCATATTGTTGCACCATTATATCTGGTACATTAACACCATGGAGATAGTTATGCAGAGTATTAGTGCTGAAGTATTTTGTCATAAACAACTATTTGATAACATTGATAACAAAAAGCTAATCAGATACTTGACCATCAACTTTCAACTTAAAATTTGACAGTTATTTTTCTGCATAAATATCACACATGAATAAATATGAAGATATAACAAGAAAAAAACATGTTATAAGCCAGCAATGCAATGTTAGTGTTGTACGCAATGAAATGACAAAAGATTTTTCTTAAAAATGCTCTTTCCTGGAATAATTGGGAAAATATGGTTTAAATCTTGCACATGTGCTATAAACCACAGAAATATCTTCCTATATGGAAGTACTAATAATCTCACTTCACTCATCATTATTAATGACAGTAATAAAATTTCGTTTCCAGTACATTATCAACAACATTTCTTTCTACTTCTTGAGAATTTTGCCTACAACTAATCATTATCCAAATCTCTATTGCTGGTAACACAGTTGGCAGCGTTTCATCAGATACCTTTATTGAATGACTGTGAAAACTATCCCTTGCTGGTACTGCTTTTGTTAACATGCTCACAGATTTGATATGTCATGGTCCCTGGTAGTTAGAAGATAATGACAGGTTCTTCATTATATACAGCTAAACATTGATGTTGAGTATACTACCTGTTGAGTTGGTCTATTATGTAGACATCTGGGGTTGAATAGAACTGATCAGCTTCAGATTCCTTCTTCTCAACTTTGTATATCTATCAATTTGTTGGATATTTACCACTTAATAAGAAATGAATTAGCCCAATCATCCTTTAACAACTTGGAGCTATTATCCAGGTGTAGAAATCATTGTCAATAGGACATAAGAGGACATGAACACTTCAAGGAGATGTCCCAGCGAACCCAATGCCGTTTTAATTTGAGATGAAATCTTTGCAATAACTAAAAAGTACTAAACGTTTAATTAAGCAAAGCCATCCGAGCAAATGCATTAACAAAAACGAATAACTGGAAATCTTGGAAAATGGTAATTTCCTTATGATTGGTTAAGTTTGTTTTCTCATCTGCTCGTCTTCTTGAATTCAAAAACATACCTTGGAAAATACAGTTCCATATACCGTGTTTTTAACAAGCAATCTTGATCGAAAACTAATTTCCTTTAGAATTTACGAGTTTGTTTCACCACTGCTTGTCACCTCAGTGTTTTAACTGTTTGCTTCCAAATTGCTGCAGCTTTCCAGATGCAGATAAGTGACAAATTAAGAGAAGCATAAATGTATCATCCTGCTTTCTTTTAATCCATGTATGTTTATAATAGTTGCTTAGTTCAAAGAGGTCCATTGTAGATTTTTATTGTGCAAAGAATTTTGTTTTGAGCATTCTTCTTTTTATGAGTAAGATCTGGCTCTATAAATTCTGGTCAAACTTTCTAAACTTTGTCATATAGATGAACAGACATGATATAAATATTTTTCTTCAAAAATTTGTTTCTGGAGTTTGTTAAAGTTGCGATGCTCTTCAGTACAAAGGTGAACTACTTGGTCAAAAATCTCTTGGAATGCTCAAACTTATCAGATAATCCTGATATAAACAAGTTGCCAGTTACTTTAATAGCTGTATGCACAGATTTTAACTGGTGTGCTTGTTATCTAGAGCAGCAGTGTGATTTCTACCCGACTAGACAAGACCTGTGAACTGTACCAATGAACTGTACCAATGAAACACTTGCTTGTAACAGAATGTAGCGGGGACGTCACAAATCTTATTTGATAGTACTGACAGGCGTGGTTAGTCTCTAATCTCCTTGTTATTTTGTGTTTGGTTTCCTGTTGGAGAAAACCTGTGCTGCTGTTGTATCTTTCTAGATTAGGTGTCTACACGCCAGTAAAGAAATATTGCTGCCTAATACTGAATTGAATACATGCCTGAATTATTTTATCAAAAAATATTTGTAATTTCTTTGCATTTCTTTTATTTAAAGAGATTACACCTCCAGTGCCATCCCCTGCTGAACAGCCAGAAATCGTCCTTGGTACAAGATCTTTGTTTGCCTGCAACATTTTCTGTAGTACTTACTATCTTTAGTAGGACACGTTTTGCCTTGAAACTTGCATTGAAATAAATAGGAACAAGACAGCGTAGTAATCTAATTAAAAATAGAATCGCATTTTGTATAAAAAATCCTTTGCCTAAAAATACTACTACTACAAAACAATTTTGTCTAATACTTAAGCCCTCTTCAGAGCTTTAAAAAGAACATAGAAGTCCATTAAAAATTAGTTTATCACAATTATAGATGAATGAAGAGCACCTATGGTGTCTGCTAATCCAATTTTACTCTGTTAAAATACTACCTAACAGTATTCAAGTCTCCAATTGCCTCTGCAGAAAACATTACTTTTACTACTAACTTGAAGAGCTATTAATGAGGTAGTAAGTGGACTTTTTCAACTTAATTTCACATTGGAAGCAAAATGTTTTTCTAGACAATCTGGTTTTATTCAGTGGGGTGAAAAAAACGTTTAATTGCAATAAAAATTGCATACTCAGTGAAAAAGTGACACTCTTATTTGTAAACCTTTAGTGTAATAATGTTCCTGTAGAAAAATCGGTATTTTTATAATGTTGAAATTTTAATTTTGACTTTCAGATGTACCCTTATTTTAAAAACCTTGGATGACCTTTTAAGGTCCACTATGGCCACCATCAAGGTCCAATTTGGCCATTCCTGTATTGGACAGGCAGTAACTAGTAACATGTATTTTGTACCTGTTACAAGAATGAACATTCAAAAGTGTTTTTTTTACTAATACTCTAATTAACACACAGTTTAATCAGACAAGACATGTAGCTAGTTAGGAACCCCCCATTAGCACCACTGTAACTGCACATCTTGGTAAACCACAGGTATTTTTTTTGAAGAAGATCAAAGTAGTCTTGTTATCCCTTTATACAAATGTGGAAAAACTACACAACTGCAAGTGTCATATTTCAGTTCCTTAAATGTAAAAATTCCTGGGGGTTGTACAGAAATGTAATGTAATAAATAATAAAAAATATGGTAAATGGGTGCAAGGCTTACAGATGGATTTTTAAATTTAATCAATGAACAACATTGATGCTATCATTAATACAAGTGTTTGTACATTACAAACTAATAAAAGGAACATCTTGTTTGCTACTAAAAATGATTAATTTATTTACAAACTGCTATTATGTTAGGTTAATATTGTTAAGTACCTATATTCTGTATTGTTTCATTTTTGAAAATAACTTTTGTGTAATTCAATTATAATTTAGCCTTTTAGTCATTTATGAAAGTAATATTCTTAAAAGCTAATCACAATACCAAAGCACTTTTCCACCTCCATGGAATTCCTTTTTTCCACATCACAAATCTCATTTTATGACTAGAGCAGAATTTTATTACACAGCAAACAAATGATGATTATGTGCAGAAAGGAAACAATAGATACTTACAATACTTTACATAGAATCTACATTATAGAAAAAAATACAGGCCTCAGCAAGGAAAACTGTTATGATACTTATATACTACAATACACAGAATAATATCTATTCCAATATTTCAAGAAAACTCAAAACAATACGCTACAAAATCATAGGTCTGTGTTTCCCAGGGTGCGTATTCTCTAATTTGCATGTTTCTTTTATACAAATTGAGATATTGCTATAATGACTCTTTTTTGCACTGCTTCACATCGGATTTATGAATGTCGGATTGTCACACAAACATGCAAAACCTGATATTTCTATCTTAACTATTTGATCAGTATTTTCCTAATGAACACAAAGGCATGGACATACAAGAAGTGTTTCTCATCCTTCTGTATGTTGGTTTTCGCACCTAACGGATTGTTCATAGGGGTTGGAGGTCCTGTTATGATATTCAATTTATGTTTCTGAATAGCCTATAGTAACCACTGTGGGAAAATTGGTAAAATTTTAATATACAGTTGTATATAATCAATTAATATTTTTAAAAAATGCAGTAAATATTCCTACCTTTAGAGATATATAGATCCTACATGTGTAGCTATGCTGTATCTCTTGTTAAGTGCCTGGAAGCTGCAACTGAATCAGCTCAAGTCCCTGTAATTACTGGTAGCTGGTAAATGTTACCATTCATGTGCATGCTTCATGCTGTTGGTGTCAGCCCAAAGTGTGGATAATTATGCTTCATAATTATGCCATGTCTCTCTAACAATTTTGAACCACTTTTATTTCTTTTAGTAATTTTGATAAATTATGGTAATTATGTTGTAATTTGCACCAATTCACACCATTAGCTGTCTTTGAAAGAATAATGTATTTATCACACTTCATCAGTAGAAACAGTTAAATATGTGTTTAACTTGGGTGTATTTTTGCATAATGCAAAGAGTGGATCCTGTGTTATAATGTCCATTGGCCACAATAATCATGTTCATGCACACTGTATTTATTTCTCAAACTATGAATAAATTAGCAGTTTCTTTACTTAGATGGTGTTTTAATATGAGGATAGCAGGAATCCAGGATAACTTGCATCATTTTGTAGGGCACGCTAAATGTCAAAAATGAAATATAAGTAAACCAGTTATTATTGAAAGTTTCCAAAAATCTTTGTGCAGAAGGCTTTGCACTATGTAAGTCAGTCAGTCTTTAGTCTGACTACAGAAAAGGATGAGAATGTGCTGTTATATAAATGCAATTCACAATCTCAGTGTGAGAGCATTGTTGGTATTGTACCCTGATATCAAACTGGCTTGAGAGTTTGTGAAGAGGTAATTTTTCAATGAAGAAATCATTTTTAGTGTTTAACTAGTAAATGCAAGTTTAAGCAGCAAAACTCTTAGTACATTTGACCCTGGCCTTGACTGGTATTGACAACAACCACTGAGATTTTTGCTTAAGTTAGCCAGTGGCCTATATGGACCATGTACAGCATAGATTAGACAATATTTATTCCACATCACCTTGTACAGTGTATGTCATGCTGATTAATTATAAGGTATTGTGTTGAAGAACTGAATGTAATGAGTACTCTGCTCACAGTTTTATAGAAACACTTTCAGATAAACTTTCCCTTGTTATCATCCTGTTCAGTTGGCACAAAATTACATGATTATTTGTCTGCCTTTTTAGATCATACCAAAACAAGTATCTGCAGGTATTTTATTAGGTGTAATTTTAAAATTCCAGCACCCTTTTCTAGACTAAATGATTTTTCAAGCACGCATTAATTACATACTTTTTGTAATTTCTTTAAAACCTTCCAGGAGTTATTTCCTAAGCAGAATGTAGACAGTAATAAGGAAGTTGTTATTAATCATTTCCTCGGATATTTACAAAAACTTTCTGCCTGTGTAAAAAAAAAGAAAGATTTATGGAGTTGTTTTGTGTTTGGACAAAAACTTTTAAAAATGTCTTTTAGTTGATTCATAATTTCGTTTGGTAACTAATTTTGTTAAGACACTGATTTTCTATATTTTTGTGAAGTTATTATATTGTATAATGCCATATTTTGCTATTTATAATTTAAATTAAAAATATTGCTCCGGTTTAAAAAAAATGCAATACAAATTTAAACTGATTGTTAATAAACTTCTAAATTCCTATGATAATAAGCTGAATTAAACTAGAATGAAAATATTGGTTTTCTCTATGCATGTTTTGTAGCTGGTTGTTAATATAGGTAACTTCATTCAGTTGCAAAGTCACTGCAATATATATATAAATGCAGTTCCCAGAAGTGGTTTAATTTGACAAAATAACTATTTTCGAAGTTGGAGCTAATGAAATGAAGAAATTACATAGCTGACTCAGTACAGTTTAAAAACATAAGTAGTGAAGATGTTATCAGGATGATTTGATAATTGTAATAGGTTAAAAAGTGCTAACATTTTACTATGACAATGCAGGAGAGGCTTTATGTAACTCATCAAAACTTCAATATAACAACTTTATAGCTAACTATAATCATGAATATCTTTTTGTATTGTGCATTCATTTTATTTTATATTGTATCCATAGTTACAACCACCTCTTTTTACGTTACGTATCGATATAAAAAATATTTCATTTGTGTAGTATGAATATTGGAATGTATGAACTACTTTTATGATGTTTAAATTACAAATTAATAGATGTAGTTACACTGCATAAAACACCTGGATTACAGCTGACTTGAGGCAAGTTCTGTGGTTTACATGTTTGACATATTATTACCACAGTGTCCATCAGCCTCCTAAAAATTGGGGATGAACTAGTTTTTAGAAAACTACCCTAAGTACAGAAGCATAGCAACATAGATAACAATTTAAAAAGCTTATCACATAGGCAATTATAAATTGAACACTGAACCGCTGGATATCTGTTTTTCATCCTTGCTGGCAAAGGAGATGAGCTTACAAAAACATACACAGTTACGTATGACTAATACTTGATCCATAAAATGTATCACACATCCTCCAGAAACTATTTTATTGTCGACATTAATGGCAAAATTGTTACATTTTGGCAAGAATTAATAAAGTTTAGTATTGTGCACTAATTTTCCAGCTATCAAGTAATAATCATCTAAACATGAATAGTGCCATCTTTTATTTAAATTGTGGCTTCCTACTGACTACTAAATTGTTTTGTTTACATCATTTACAGCATTTGTGCTTGAATGGATGTAATTTATGATAAATGTAAATTAACAAATGTTGTACACCATGCTTCTTGAAGTGCTGCAATCCTTTATATAATTGTCACAATTTAAAGGGACTCTCCATCTGTGATTTTATACCTCCCACTGGCTTGTAAATTGCTTGTTTACATATTTTACTTAATTCCCAATTTCATAAACAAATGGAGTTAGTTGTTTTTGAAAATGTAAATGCTTTGTAAACTGCCCTCTGTGAACTATATTAATAATTAACTTTTTTTTCCAGGAATTATCTCCTACACAGAGTATCTGTTTTTACTATGCGTTTTGACAAGTAAGTATAAAACTTTATTTTTATTCTATTTTTTTAAAAGATCATTTGCTACAGTCAGGCTTTATATTTAACAGAATTTCAGTCTGCTGTTCCTTTTACTGTCATAAATACTATGTAGAAAGGACACTTTCCATTCGGACCTAGTAGAAGCTTGCTGGTTCTGTTTCTGGTAATTTTGGAACATGGTTTTCCATGTTATATTGGAGATTTAACAGCATAGAATGAGGTGGCTAGCCCGGGGGTACTCATTATTTTTTGAATATGGGGATATGCCGCTGAACCCAATCCAAAATTTTAGCTTGAGGTAGCAAACCCAATCCAAATTTTTTGAAATATAAGGGTAGCAATCCAAAAATTTTAAATACTTGAGTAGCAATCCATTTTTACGCAAACTGACTGATACAAACCAAATTCCAAAAATCGTTTTACGGATACAAACCTAAAATTAATCCAAATTATTTGCTGTAAGCAGTGGATAGCAATCCAATTTTTTAAATTTCTTTACGGTAGCAATCCAAAAAAATAGAGTAAGAAGTATACAATCCAAATCCAAAGTTTTCAACTGGACTGCACACCCCCACCAAAAAATACCTCAAGTATCCCCCAGGTGTGGCTAGGCCATGTTTTTTGGATGCAGCGGGACAGTATCCCAAGGGTGACACTGGTGGACACCCCAGGGAGCTCGAGGCAGAGGACGGCCAAAAACCACCTGGCGGAGGACGATAACAACCGATCTAAGAAAGCTGGGCCTGACATGGAGGCCGAGCTTACTTAAGTAAAGTAGAGTAATGGTTTTCCACCTAGCCAAATAAATAATTAGGATTACTGCTCATGCGCAGTAAGACTACTTGATTTGTATGTTTTCTTTCTTATTTCTTCCGATTTTCAGCAAGCAGTATCTTAAAGGCAGCTATAGGTAGCACTGAATGTTTGACATACCTGGGATGGACAATTGTTAACCTTTGAGACAAAAGGTCATTCGGAGGTCAAATGTCTAATTTGCTTGAAAAGTTCAAAACTGATGTCATAGAGCTCAAGAACAATAGGTCCAACAAATTTGTGACATCATCAGGTCAAGAGGTGAAACCTCAAAATATATTACATATTTCAGGTTAAAGATAACCTTATACTGTATGAGCCCTAAACATGTTTACATAAAATATTAATAATTTATACCTTGTTAGTGCACATGGATTAAATGTGAAATACAGGATGATGCGTACTTTTTGTGCCGCTCTCTGTTTACTGAATACATGAGAAATTAACTGGAACATTTAGTTACCACTCACTTTGAAGGAAATTGGAACAAGTAATAAGACAAATCCTTGAAAGAATCAAATGTTATGATGTTTTGTCTTATTACACGTTTCAGTTTCCTTTCAAGTGAGTGGTCACACGTTTTCAAAGTAGACATATTCTTTGATAAATTCAAGAATGCATCTTGAAGGAATACATTGTTAGCTATGTTTCCCTTCAAACTATTTCCCGATTCATACATTTGGAGATACTGACATGTTTCTGCATCAAAGCAAGAGAAAAAAATGGCCGCCCCAAAAGTCTTTCTATGATCACATGTTACCTACCACTGAAAAAAATGAATATTTTTTTCTATTGTTTTGACTCAGTTGTTTACTGATAGAGGTAGAAAAAGATGTGACATCATGGGGTAGGCTATAAGAGGTCAATCAAATGTAATTTTGTTTCTCTTACTGGTGAGTATGAATGATAACATATTGTATTTTCGACATGTAGCTTCAAATACATGGTATAATGGATCAGTGACCCATGAAAATGGTTCTGCTATAGTGATTGGAAGTGTTTTAATTGTTTGTTCCAGTAATAGGGTGTGAACTAATGTTAAGTCACACTTATAGAATATTTGGCTATTGTGGCATAAGTTTTATTGACGTCAGCAGCAGTATTTGTTTATGTCATCCAACGAACATAAGATTTGGTTTTTAACTGCATTTAGGACATGTGTGCAAGATAAAAAGAAAAAAATGCTACTTACTGTTCAGTATTTTCTTCACTGAATAATATTTTTCCATCCAAGATGGTGATTTCACATCTAGAGAAGTGTTACTTAGCACCTATAATACATGAATAGTGCTACTAAAAAAAACCTTACTATTAACAGTAATCAATCTGTTATCTTTGTGAAAAGCCTGTACCTGCAGTTATACATTTGTTATAAGTCTTTATCACTGTATACAGTGCGCTTAATCCTAATTAAATTCTGCTTCTGTTTATATACAAATGTGCAAACTTGTAGATGTGATTCTCATTGCCTATTTCAAAACCATATTAATAGATACCCAAATAAACAATGGTATGAAATATTCATTTGCTTCTGCCCTACTGAAAAAAAGATGGTTGCTGTAATCTGATGGGTATCACACATTTTTGCACAGATTTCTTACACTGTCTTATACGAATCACTAATATGTAATCACAGTTTGGAGAAGCAGTTTGTGGTTTATATGAGAACAGTGGCGGATTTACGGGCAGGTGTGGAAGGCATATATAAATTTATAAAATATTTTGTAGACGGACAATGCTTTTAAACACTTCTGAATCATCAGTTAAAGTCCTCTTGATTTTAGAAATATAAACATTTCTGGTATATAGATAAAATATTGTGATGTCAAAGACCAATGCCTAGGTATTCTCATGTATGCTTTATTAAGTTCCATATTTTTTTAAATAATGGCTTCTGGAACTAGCATTTATTTAAGTAAGTTACATATTGTACCTTTCCAATAAATGGTCTTTTATTGTCAAATTTTTGGAAACAATCATGTCAATTTTATAAGCAATAATTAAGTTGACAAATTTTCTTAGGGGCTCCTTGCACTCCAAAAGACAACCCTTCCCGCATCCACCCCAGGTTCGACCAAGGCTTCGCAATCCAACTACTCACTCAAAACAACAAAAACAATCTTGTCCCTGAAAAAAATGTTTGGTTGTTATCTCTGTACGTTTTACACCATATTTCTAGTTATTGTATATCTTGTATGAATGAATAGTCTTGTATTTGAAAAAAAATGTGTTCCCTCTTTGAGAACATCCTGGATCTGCCACTGAATCACTGGTAGCCCACTGTGGAAACTGCTCTAGGAAATATTGTGAAGAACACAGTATTGTAGGTGCGTGATATATTATTAGCAACTGGTAACTTTGGCCTGCTGGTGAAAAACTGCAGCATAAGCGTGTCTTCACTTGGCCGTAATTTGCTCTTTTTTTTCAGAACCTCCTTCAGGATTTGGCATTGCTTTCAATATGTTTGACACGGATGGCAACAAGAAAGTTGATAAAAATGAGTTTCTTGTGGTAAGATTTTAAGAAGTAGAGTTTATCAATTGAATTAAACTAGATAAGGAAACTATAAATAGTCCATTACAGAGCTAACAGAAATATTTGTTACCCTTACAGTGTAGTCAGTAACTGTGTAGCTAATCATATTCAATATGAACAGTGTTCAAGTTATTGCTTTAAGCTACTGAAGATGTAAGGGATTCACAGTCATTGATCTGCGGTCAACTTATTTTAAGTCAGTAAGTGTTCTGGCACAGTGACATAACAAGAGCACAGACATTCAATCTGTAATTTCTTTTCTGCTGTCGATTATGTTTGCTTCATCAGTACTTTCATTTTATTCCTTGGGTGTCTCTTTATGTATTTTACGTTACTGTCTTAAACTCTGATTATTTGTAGGTATTGTAGGTACAAGCAGAAACAGTATTGCCCATGCTGGAGGCCTGTAGTGTTTATATCTGCTCCGCAGAGGCTACGTATAAACGGGGGTGTAGCAGCCACTTTAAAATGCGAGACACTTGCACTACCTGTTAAACTGAAAAATATGGCAAACTCATGTAGAATTTTTTTATTTCAGTGTTAGTTTTGAAGCTTTATATCCTTATGATTTTCAAAACTTGTATAATGGATTAGGGAGAGGAAAAATCATTACCCTTTCCTGGACTTAAACCCTTGTGTAGCTGAAAAATGTGACACTTGAACTACCAGGTAATTTACCCCCAGAGATTAATTTTACCAACGTTAACCACCTCCCAAGCTACAAAATAGGTTAAAAACATACCCCATACATGCTGCACCCGCCTGGGAATATTTAAGAGAAGCCCCTGGGTATCTGCTGTAACAGTCGTAGAAAGACAAACTGGTGTGACATAAATTTTGCAAAATACCTTTATTGACTCCTTTCAGATCTTACAGAGTCCATCATTTGAACTATAGGATTCTAAAATAGATCAGGTTTGCTTGCATTTTCAGGTGTGACAATGACTTTATCCATAGAGACAAATCTGCTTTTTTGTACTTAACTGCAAATGATTGTTACTTTACAGAGACCAGCAGCTTATTACACGTAGCTGTCAGCATGTTAAATCTGTAATCAGTGATGCAGAACCACTAAGTATACCTGCCGACTCCCTTCATCATCTGCCAAAGTCCTCATGAAGACGAAGATTTTTTTTACTTATGTTAAGCCTAGTACAAAATTGTTAATCTGTCTTGATACAGGAGTTTGCAGCTAGTCTTATTTCTTTTTTATTTGATGCAAGGTACATTTGTCCGTAACCGAGGCGTTAATCCATGGTCTTCAGGAGAGAATAAAGGAAGAAATAGAGACATTTTGGTGGTTTGAAGGTGAAAAAGAGGCTGTGTTATTGCAACAGTATGAAAAGCAGGTTTTTCGATGTTTGTTCTACTTTCAGCTCGATCGTTTTTATGTAACATCGAAACGACATCCTTGTTTCCTAGAAACTGTTTTCAAATAAACTTGCATGTTTCTTTGACTGTTGGACCTTCCTTGTGAGAAATATATTGTGCCCTCCACTTTCAGTAATGGATCAGAGAGCAACACTTTCTGATCTAGTTCCTACTTTCGGAGACAGATTCCACTAGCATGCATGTCTGTATGATGCAGCACCTGCAGTGTTCTAAAAGTTGCACCTGATTATGACAACAGTGCACAGTATGTGGACCCTTGCCGAGTATTATTTTGTGTTACCCCTGAACTAACTGCTTGTTGAACTGATAATTTTCAGGATCCCTAAACCAATGTGTAATCAACAAATTTAAGTTGCCCCTTGACAGAGAGCAGGTCACTGCAATGGATTGTACATATTGTAAAATACTTTACATTTAATAAGAAGTTTGTTTTGTTTTGAGCTCTCATGTTGAAAAGCTACAAATTCTAATAGTAGGATAAAATTACAAGCCCTTACCTCAAGTACTCTGATTGTATTGATGTCTACTCTCTCAACAACAAGTTTGTAATTTCAAAGCAGAGAGTTGTTACATGAAAGTAAACTCTAGCATTATTTTTCATTCCTTCCCAAAGTAGTGTAATCTTGTTCATGTAATTGGAATTAATATACATGAGCAAGATTGTACCTCAAAATCAAACTTTGAAAAAGTATTTTACAAGTAAGGTGTTTTACAATTCATAGTTAGTTCCCATGACTATCACATATGTTTAAATTTCCATAGCCCCATTGTCTTGTTACAGTTGGAAGATTTGTTTTTGTTGTTGGAAAATAGATCTCGCAAGAGTGGTGTACCTGTACCTCAAACCATGACTGATGATCCTCTGAAACAGTCGCTTATGTCTGTCTCCAAGGATGTACGGTTTAAAGTTTTTAATAACCATAGTTCGTCTTGCCGTGATACCTTGCTAACCAGTGCTTGCAGCTCTAAATTGACATAGGTCTGTCTAACTTCTTGTTTCATGTAGCCTACCAGCACAGAGAATTACTAGATGAAGATCTTGTGCATGGAGCAAATTGTATTTTGTTGGAGCAACTATGAAGACAATGTATTCTAACTGTTTTGTACATATTTTTAAAAGCAATGATTATGAAGGAAAGTCTGCACTATCTGTTGTGAAAAGTTGGGACATTGTTGCTTCATTTGTGAACACAAAATAAAGTTTGCTCATGCAATCCTAATAATGCCAACTGTTTCCTTGTCTTTTTTCTGTATAACATTTGGTTATTTGCACACTTTTTCTTTGCCATATCCTTTATACTTTATATTTACTTTGCATTGTGGGTAGTTGCTTATCCTGTTTCTATTTTTTTTTTGTAAAATTTAACATCGGCAAACACAATGCCAACAGAAAGAACAGATGTATTAGTAAGCGATTCACTTCTAAGGCTAGTTGAAGCAAGTAACTTTTGAGACGTGGGTACAACCCAGGTACAATTAAGATGAATGAATCCAGTAATATATGCTACCTTGCATATCGGATTCGATTATTTCTTTTGTTTGAATATGGTCAGATGGTCAAATTGCTAACCCACAATTTGCCAGCACATCAGTGACTGAATACACATTGGCATTGTCATATATAAATCAATAGTTTAGACACTAATTCTACTAGCTCATCTCATTAATCCTATCCTACAAAACTAAATCTGGCCTGTTCCATGCAATATTCTTCATGCACAAAAAATTGCAACCCTCTGTAATGAGTGATTTTAAAACACATTATTTACAATAATTACAAATTACAATATTTAGTACCATGGATCGTTTACTTCGGAAACACCTCAAATCAGGTGAACTGACAGCTAAACTGAGGAATTGTTGGTGAATTGCCTCGGGTACTAAACTGCATCAAATGATTTCGTCTTCATGCAATAAGTTTGATGGAAGAGTACAGAATGCAGACTTGGTACTTATATTTGGTAATTTCATTTAAAATACAACATTTTTGATTGGTCTAATTCACTCCTAGTTCCTCATAATACTTATCTTAAACATTATAATAGCAATCTCATAAGAATACTTTAGAAAGTTTACCCAAAATATGATTTTGACTGGAACCATGTAGCATGGCATTTGTTTATTAACCAGTTCCAGCTAATTCATAAATATACGTATTAGAGGCATGTGGCACAGGCTGGTAAAACTTCGAGCAACTCCCTGGGAACGGTTACAAAATATACATGATACGGATGAGCTAGGTTGTGTTACATCAATTCTGTAGTAGGGCATGATATTTGTTAATTACATACATAAGTGTGTGGTTGTTAAGTATTTTATCAGGCATTACCTTAGAATGTAAGAAAATTATAAAAATACCTTGATTAAATTGGACGTTCAGCTGTATCATGCAATTCTAAAGATACTGCTAATGCAACAAAGGTACTTCATGGTTAGATCATTTTTATTGGAATTTTACATTATCTCAAACATGAGCTGTTTCAGTTAATTGTTAGAAAAGTTGAATAAAGAAGATGTAGTAATACTTAATTCAATGATTATTGCAAATAACTGTTCTGTGCTTACAGCTGGAGAAAATTTTCAGTGTGACCCCGAGTGATTCTGAAATCGTCCAGGGAAAACTCAAGAAAAATGTCTGGGATGTAGGTATATGGCATGGAATGAAATATAATTATCACTTTATGATTTTCCCATTTGTTTGGATTCCTTTACGTACAAATATTCTGTTCAAGTTTGTTTTGTTTCTCTTTTGTTAGTTATATTGATGCTTATTACTAGTGTGGCCAAACCAAGTCAAGAGGCACCTGTTTTTTTCCTGAATCAGGAATATGATTCAAGCTGTTTGAATTACTTGCATGGAATTGTTATTGTAACCTTTCCCTTTTATTTTTGTGAAAAACTTACAAAAAAGCAGGTCTATTGTGGAGAATTGAAATCCTGATTTGAGCTGAAGCATGTAAGTTTAGTCGCAGAAGTGCAACCCATTTTATACAGGTATACCCTCGTTCTATGTTGACATCATGAGACACAGTCTGATTGGATAATTTTTATATGGAATTCAATATAATATGAAAATATCAAAAGCGTTGGCCAGGAATTTATTTGAAGCTTGTTTTGTACTCCCTGGATTAGATTAAAGCACAAAATATAATTGAATGATAGCCTTGATATTACCTCAGTGGCAGATCCCCTGTGAGTTGAAATGCCTGCGAGTATAATGATCTCTGCATATTGTATATTACGTGGCTGGTGACAGAAGTTACATATTCCTTGTTACTTATTTAAAAAGTGTACCACATAAAACATGTTTTTCTAGCACACCTTAGAGTAAAAATAAAAGCACAGGTGTTGTTGAGAATTGTCCCCACATCTCATATAGCAGGTTCACAAAATGCACCTTTTGTAAAACAAACAATACACCATAAAAATCTTCAATAATATTTCTGAAAATGTTAATTTCAAATGTCTTACCTGTATCATGTGTGGCCTATCTATAAATGAGGATAGGCATATGGCAGAAAGTGTCACCTTCACTATTTTATCTGATTTCGAGTCTAAATGGAACAAATTGAGTGGAAAACAACATTCAGATTCCAAATAAAATGGCAAACAGGTGGTAAACTTCAAAACACAATAATAATAAGGCTTTTAACACAGACAATCAACACTTACTATTTACCTGTGTAGAGTCATAATCTTGCAGAAAAATATATCCATGAAACGGAAACTGGGAGCGGAAATAGCTGATGATAAGATATGGTTGAATTCTGCCTTTTCTGTTTTTCCTGTTCTTTAATCAACTATTTTAAGGAACGTCTTCACTTCGGCTTTGTGTTTTTATCTCTGTTTTGTGACACCTACGCTATAAGTTATGCTTTTCTCATACCCAATAATTTGAACTAATTTTTCACTCTGCTTGTCTGTAGAATGTTCTTGAATTAACAACTCATTGTTTGCTTATTATAGTATTAGATGGATTTATAGAGTTTTGTTATGATCAGGAATTTGCAGTGTACTGGTAAATATTGGAGAGCTAATGCGTACTATACATATCCATGAGCTCGATCTCGGTGTCTGATTGATAAAATTTTGTAATATATTTTCTGGCACTAACTAGTGAGAGTAATTTATCAGTATTTGCAAATTGCTTTTTCTATTGTTTATTTGTTGAATGATTTTGTACTGTCAAAATACCTTTAAAGTTAAGTTTTTGATGTTTTTAGGCTTTATAATTTTGAGCTTGTAAAGTTCCAATAATTTTACTTTTTGTATGTAATTACTTTTTTACATGAAAGAAAACTTGAATGACGATATTAATAACTTGTTAGCTTATCTTTCTCCCTAAAATGTCCTTTGGAACATTCTATAATAATTAGTAATTCAAGTGTTTGTTTTAGTGAAACAATCCATGCTAATGACAATCCATTCTCCATGTTATTTAATATTCAAGCTAAGTGTTAGAAATTTAAGACATTTATTGACACATTTGCCCCCAGAAGAAACTAAAAGTAATTTCAAAGTTATTAAATGATATAGACGCAACAATTACTAATCTTAGAATTAAAACTATCAGCATTGATTGTCTTGATGTACCAAAAGCTGGATATTTTTTATGATTTCTTGAAGGTGAAAATGTTGAAACTTCCTTCAAAAAGAAAGTTTCGAAACTTTAAATCCAAATATAATTGCTCTTTAGCCAGATCTATAGGATTCAAATTCTAGTTAATTTAGATTTATATTTCATGTTCAGAGATGAATTATAAATAAAAATTTATGTTGTTTTTCTATAAATTGATTTCTGTGTGGTCCTATTTGCTTTGCATGTTAACTTTTGTTTGGTCAACTTTTTCATGATGTGTTTAAACTAATTTTCACAAAAATTACAATGCATGAAGTATCTTCCATTGAAAAGCAAGATAAAATCTTGTGATATTTTTGATCTAATGTGTGCTTGAATTAACTTGTCAATCATCTAGGTCAATTAATATCACTTATAAAGTGATTTATGTGCTTGTCAGCAGATGTCACCTTTGTGCAATCCTAAAATTGTGTTATGAATTCAGATAGCATTTTCATTTGGCTTAGTCAGTCAGCTGATATGTTTCAAAAAAAGTAGTTTACTTTGTTATTGGCAGGTAGCACCTCTTTTCAGTCACAAAATTGAGATAGTGATAATAGCTAGGCCTAATCAATTGATATAATTTTTAAGATTACTTTGTACAGTTGTCAACAAGTGACACCTATATGAATGTGCAATTCTATAACAAAAATGACTATTCATGTACTGGGTGAAAAAATTCAATGTATAACTACCGTACGGTAAATCATCTGAAAAAAGGCATGCACCAATAAATACTAGATATTAAAACTGTTTGATTATTCAGATTCGTAGTTATTAAAATAGAAAATTTTGAAGTAAATTTTGTATGTTATATAACTCATCTTTTTTACAGGCAACTACTGGTGACATTGAATATACAGACACAACTCTGCTGGTTCACTTATTTGGAGCGAAGGGGAAAGACGTATTGAAATATGATGATTTTCATAAGTAAGTTTGTGTGTCACACTAAAAAAAAGTGCTACTTGATGGAATGTTTGTATCTTTTTGTAACATATTTATCCAAAAAGAAGATCTGGGTATCCAGTTTTTGTGAGGGAGCCTCTGCTCAAAGAAATCTTCATTTAAGAAATGTTCTATTTTTTTAGGAGCCTGTTTAAATGGCTAGAAGAGGACCTGTATTCGAGGGGTCTCCTATTTCCTAATAAGCACTTGTTACGGAGTACTTCAAATGAAGAATTCCTAATACAAATTCATAGACATTAACAATTAAGTTTAAGATGAGGGTTTTTGTTTCTACGTATGCGACTACTATATATTTTTCATTGTAAAAAGTGATACTGTCCAAGCTGTAGGTGTTTCAAATGCTATTTGATACCTGTTAAGTTTGAAGTCTACGATTTATGATGTTACCTTATTGCAGCTTCATGGATAATCTACAGACAGAAGTGTTAGAGTTAGAATTCCAGGCATTTGCAAAAGGGATGCCAACCATATCAGAAGTTGACTTTGCTCAGATTCTTCTTCGATATACCGTTTTACAAAAAGGTGAATACGAAGAGTACATACAGAGGGTCCGCGACCGTGTACCTCATGAAAAGGTAAAAGTTATTTTTCTTATAAGCTATGCAGCTGTCAAGGGCAAACCTTTGTAAAATGAGGAATAAGATACAGTTTTTTTAGAAATGTTCACAAATATAACAAGTTTATGTGGATTTGCAAAAAGTAAGACATCGTTGAATGTTCAGTTTGATGATGTATCGATTAACTGAGATAAATATTCCAATATAGATTTAATCCGAAACTGAATGCTACTTTTGAGTAAAGATAGATTTTCGGTCTTATCACAAAACCTCTATCAGTACTATCTGAAGTAGCTGTGAACAGGAACATGGAATATGATTTCTCTCCAATTAATGACAGTTTTTGGAGATCACATGATCGTGTAACGTCTTCCTGCCATTGCAAAAAGGACCAATAAAGGTATTGTGATACGACAGGATTCAGTTTTGGACTGAATGTTTATTGGATTAATCACTGTACATATTAAATCAAGTTGCTTGAGTAAAATAATGGATTTCACTTCATAGGCTTTATTTTTAATTTCAAGATGTTTTGTATTTTTGTAGAATATTTCTACACGTAAAGTATGTACTTTATCATAGAAGTTCACTTGTACTTTTAACCTGTGCACTTGTGAACTCCTAATATTGATGTTAGATTAATTAGGTTAACTAGTGGTGTGATGTTTGCTGCTAGCTATGATTCTAATCAACAGCAGAGTACACAAGAAATAATTTTAATACAATACATTACAAAAAAAAACAATGTTGGGTCACTTGTGGCTTGTCAGTCGATGAGTTAAGATTTTGCTAGATCCAATTCCATAATTGTATGAACTACTGATTTTGGAGGTGATCTAGGAGAAAATAGTTGACTTCTTTCGTGGTTATTTTGTATTCCATATTACTGACATACTGATATGTCTGTAATATTTCTTGCCTTTCGTCAGCATGCATATAGGTAGAAAATTTGATTGGCTATTTATGTACTATATCAGAAACTGAGAAGTGAAGGTCACGGTCATGCATGTACATGTATTTCACTTTATATGATTGGATATGTTCGATGCCACTTGAATATTTATGAGCAAAGTGCCACAATCTATGACAAATTTCTCGTGATTCTGCTGTAAGTGATCTATTCGTATATTTTCTTAGTCTAATGTTCAAATTTGTTCTAATTATTGCAGGCACATCACTTGCAACTCTCTTCAATGATAATTCAGTATGTGTAGACATGATCTGAATATGTTTTGTTGGCAATGAAAATATTTTTAAAATAAAGTACAAAAGCTGCCAACCCTTTAAATGTGATTTTACTTTATTATTTTTATCATATCTTTCATAGAACAGTTATTCTTGAAACACCTGTTGAGGCATATCCCTGGTGCCAAAGTGTCTCTGGACTACGAGGTATAAGCCAATCAGATTCGTTCTTATAGTCAATGGGTCGACATGCTGGAAAAAATTAGTAATCCCTACACTTATGGAATTGGTTATAAGAGACTCTTAAGTCATATAAACAACTTATAGTGTTTCAACACATTCGTCTGTGAACAGAGACGGTTGCAAATCGGACTATTGATAAAGAATTACAAATTTTATGGTAGTTATTACCATTTGGTGTACTTCAGTACGAGATGGACATATGCAATTTTCTAATAGTTATTGTACATATCTGTCTGTTCATTTGTCAATCATGAGCAAGCTCATATTTCACTTTTATTATTTATGCTAAGTTTAACAAAAAGTTTGGCTTTGGGTATCTTTGCCTTTTTGCAAAGCAACCTTAGTAAATTTTGTAAATGATTACGCTAAATAATATCGAGACAATGTTTCTATCAATATGTTGTACACCTTTATTTTCAATAACATATCACATCATGCTGCACTCTTTCCCTTTTTGACAAAATGTTCACTTACAGAGCCATAATAGTTATATATTAGTAGAAAATATAATGTTGCTTGTCAAAAAATGAAAGAGTGAATAGTTCTATTGAATGTTTCTGGTATTTTATGAGTTTGCTTAGCTTGGAAAGTGGTATTTTCAGGGCTTCTTTTTGTTGTGACTTATTCGAAACCTTGAAGTTTTAATAATTAAAAACTTCAAGCAATGTAGGTCTTTGTAAGTGGTATTCCTAATTAAGAGTATAA
Source organism: Phoronis ovalis (assembly GCA_028565635.1). Taxonomy (NCBI): domain Eukaryota; kingdom Metazoa; phylum Phoronida; family Phoronidae; genus Phoronis; species Phoronis ovalis. Next base: position 39,042 of record JAOXYB010074721.1, read on the forward strand.
AACTAATTTAAGACGGATCTAAGACTTATGAAATTAGTATGTGGTAATAAAAAAAAAATTTGTATAGTTACAATTAATTTATTTAATGAGCATATCAAACAAACTTTGATAGAGAATTGAAGACTAACCATTATTCAGCAGCTGTTGCTGTTAAAGAATAAATGCATTCCAGAGAAAAAATGGTATCATTCATCATGTTGGCGATTGAAAATGTAACATTTCGTGTGCTGCAAATCATACCAAGCGAACTTTTTTTTAAGTTCTCCATCATGTAACAACAATTCATAAAACAAAAGTTATTGTCTCAACTTTTAGCAGAGCTTTTATCAAAACTTAAATTTACAAGTTTAGTTTATGCTGTGATGTGGTTGGAATTGTCACAGTTCCTTGCCAAAACTTAATATAATTTTTAGTAAATTAATTAGAAATGTTCACTAGGTGTATTTTTACATTACAAAGATTCAGCCAAAGTTTCTAAAATGTTTTTAGTTGAATATTAATAAATGGTTTTGTAAATGCAATTGGAAATGTATTGCAGGGAATCTCATTTTCGGAATTCAAGCAGTTTTGCCAGTTCCTAAACAGTCTAGATGATTTTGCCTTGGCTATGAGATTGTATACTTTTGCTGAGCAACCAGTGTCCCAAGGTAAGGAAGAATAAAGCAGGCTGACTGGTTCATTCTGTTATCACATTACGTCATCGATGCAATTGGAAATGCATAAAAGCAATGTCCGAAATATGATGTGTAGCAGAACGGGATGTGTAGCTTTATGTAACAAAATTGTGCTCATTCAGGATATCATATTTGTAATGAAAATACACTTTATAGGTTGTAAATCGTGACTTTGGTTTACACATGCAACTCACTTATTCAAAAGCTAAGACTAGTTATTTGTTGAAACCAGCAAAAAATACAGTGTTTAACAAGAAGCATTTGATAAGAATTTGCATGGAGTTCATGTTGTCTATTGCGATGGCTAATATTTCCTTTCAATTGGTCAGACAAATTAAGAATGCACACAAATATCAGAATGTTTTTTTTTAATGGTGTAATAATGTGCATGAGTAAGATTAACATTTTTAAATATGGTGAAACTGCATTCAAAATCGTAGCATTCAATGTTTAACAATGTGCAGTAGCAGCAATGTTAAATGTCAATTCCGATGAAGCATTTGCAAGCAAACATGATTCAACTCGCAAAAGGACCGCAGCTTCATAATTGTTTGTCTCATTTTTCAGACGAGTTCCAGAGAGCCATGTTTGTATGCACAGGGCAGCGAATCAGTCCACACCTTTTAAACACAGTCTTTCAAATCTTTGACATTGATGGAGATGGTCATCTAGGCCATGAAGAATTTATATCCATCATGAAAAACAGATTATATAGAGGTTCAAGGGTGAGTTCACAATCTAGTGATATGTGTACTATGTTCTGTTGTGTGTGACAAATTTTTCACAGTTAAGGGGGCTGGACCCATTTGGGACAACTTATTCACACTTTGAGTGGAATTTTGGACAGTTTAATGAAAAGAAACTAATAAAACTATTAATTTTTAGAGAGGTATAAACATAAAGATTACGCGAAGTTATTTTACTTATATGTCACATGATTATGTAATTAGTAAAAATAACGAGGCCAACATGTAAACTTCAAAAAATACAAGTCCAATACCGCTGTAGATAAAAAATGGAAACTTGGCGAAAATTAACTCCAAATAGGGATCTCCGAAAGTGTCTCAGATTTTTAAAATTTTGTATCTTTCAAAAGTTACAACTTTCCTAAATTCAAGTGCCAAAATTTTTTCATTTTTTTGCTTATGCCCATATCTTTAATAGCGCATCAATTTAAGAATTAGGAAAAATTTCAAAAATCTGGGACACTTTATGAGAGTTTCTAGGTGGAAGTTAATTTTGTCCTAATTTTAGCTTAGTATCTACGGGGGTGTTGGACTTATATTTTTTTGGAAGTTTATGTTTTGAAAAACTTGAATTGAAACTGATTACATAATCATGTGATAGATAAGTAAAAGGATTTTTCGTGATACCTTTCCAAAAATGTTTAGGGCTGTTCCAGTAAAAAAAGTGGGGGAGGGGGGGGGAAGGCAGTTGAAATAAAAAATTGTGGGTGGTTGTGTT